>JAYKKI010000023.1:16632500-16815000 GCA_039881145.1 Druceiella hillmani
ATATATATATATATATATATATATATATATATATATATATATATATGTATAAATAATTCTTCGTCGTCGTCCTGTATTCATTCCAAAATAAACAAGTTATCTTTGACCGTTAGGGACCAAACTCCTATCAAGGTGAAATGGTCTTAAAGGGTAAAAGCTTATAAATGTGCCTCATATATGCAGAACCACGACAAAGTTCTTATGTTGATAGCTTTTTTGTTTACATTTGAAAATAAAAGCTTCTTCGGTTAATGTAACAATGTACTTCTTTGTATAATTCCAGATACGTATCTTTAAATATATAAGATATTCAAACATTACCTTATTATTCTTATTATTAGTGGATGTTTTTGAGAGCACTGTAGCTCTTTTGCCATATTAACTAGAATTAACAAAAACTTGAAAATAACTAGTTGTATTTATTGAAATTTAAAACGTGTTGAAAAGTTAGTAGAGAAATATTTTTGGCACTTGAATGTAAATTATAAATTAATTTTTTATTTGGGCGTGATGGATATAAAAACAAAATGTTTTTTTTTAAATGAGGCTATATAAAACAAATACCTTGGTTGCCTATATTTAATTTATGATCGTTAACTGGCCGTAATAATTAAGCTTAGCGAATGTACAGAATGTGGTCACCCTGATATTTTAAAATCGTTGACATAATCGTTTAAAAGGGAGAAGGGGCTCGCTGCATCAATAAAATAATGTACTAGACGTATTAGACTGCATTTGAAAAATCCTTTCTGTGACACTTGATGAGGTCGGCGTGAAAAACAATTTTATACCTCAATTTATGCGTGGTGTAAAAAAATTAAAAATACTTTTCCTTTAAAAAAATTTCGCTCTAAAAACATTAAAAATACTTTTTCGTTTCAAAATTTTCGCGTAATTCAATTTGCTTTTTCTTCCAATAAAATTTCATCACGATCGATCTTTAGCTGAGAGAGTTATGATGCTGTGGCGTACTGAGGATGTTACGCTTATAATCGTATTTTTTTAATATTTTACTTTTCCATGAAATATTATGAATTGTGTTAAAAATATGGCTTTTAAAACAATCATTTCTGGAAAAAATTTTGGAGAAATATATTTACGTATGGAACAATTTATTTTATGCCGATTTTATTCATCAGGAAAAAAAAGAATAACATCATCCCTTTCTTAAACTAATAAATATATGAATAGAACTCGCAATATGTGGATACCGTACCCTCTAGGGTACATATATAGTATTTAATTTAACAATATTTATAATTTCTGTTAAATTGTTTACAAATATTTATATTCTTTTTCACCATTTCCTTATTTTGCCTGATCTATTTTTAGCAGACGTAAAAATATTGTGAATTAAGAAAAAAATTGTGAGACTAAGAATCGTTTTTATAATTTTCCAGTTAAGTTTAGATAAACTATTATTAAAACCGTTTATTTTTCATTTTCAAATTTTATTTTGGTTGGCTGTTTCGGAGATATTGTATTATTTTATTATTTATATATATTATATTGGTATATTTTTGGTATTGTATTATTTATATATATTATATTGGTTTATTTTTGGTAAATATTTTCAGTAATATCTCGAAAAGTGTCTTATGCTAGCGGAAATTCAGGAATCTCGGGCATGAATGCGTCCGCGTGTCACTGTTCACTTACTCGTCGAACATCACCAAATACGGAACTTTGAAATCGATGCGGCATCCAAACTGTGTTCAGTGAACCGCGGATATGGGAATATTTTGCCAAAAAAAAAAAATAATGAAATAAAAATTCAATGAAAGATTTAAATAATCTTTTTTCCAAAAATCAACTGTTTTTATTTCTTTGAATAAAGGCACCGATAAAGCAATTTTTTTCTTTGAATAAAGGCACCAATTTTTATGGCTTTTAACCTTCAGAAAACTTTCGGTGCCCTAAACGATTACTAAACACCTTCAGGCAATCCCTAGGAATAAGAGTTTTAACAAATATTTCAGAAACGGACTTTGACTTTATTAAATATATCATAAGTATTTCTCGCTTTCGAAAATCACCTTTTTGCAGAGCCGATAACGTTTTCTGCAGTATTCGTTAATCAGGGCCATCTTTGGAATATCGTAGAGAATAAAACTTTATAACCCTTCGAATTAAAACCTTTTAAATTTAACTTTTTTTTATGGATTTGCTTTAATACAAATATAATTTTAGAGCGGATCATTTTACTCGAATGAAGTATTGGCCGTAAGTTTGTAATAGCTTTACCAGGTCGATGTCATTATTAATAGAGTTTCAAACCATAAGTTGAATATTGCGATTATCTTTTAAGAATTATTATTAAAATTCGTTGCATTTCCCAAAGCACTTAATTTTGAAAATTAATTCATAATTTAAGAAAAAAGTGGTAACTTTTATATTCTTTTAAGTGGACCAAAAAACCGACATCGACGCAAGCAACGACGAAATTGACCGAGCAAGTACATGGTGTCTACAACAATGCATGATTAGATGAAATTCGGAAAAAAATAATTTTAGAATCCTCACAACTTGTTTTTTTGATATATTACACAATGCATAAAAATTTGAATACTATTTTGAACAATTTAAATACATCATTTGCCCCCTCTAAAATTTCTATAAGAATATTTTTTATTAAAATATATACGGCTTAATATGTTATATCATTACGCCCAATTTCAAGTTTATAAGTCAAAGGTTTACGGAAAAAAAATTTATGGACATTTTTTAATAACATCTCTCGAACGATCTTACATTATGCATTTTGTAGCAATAGTACACAAACATAGCAACTTTTAAACTGATAAACCGCTTTTCCCTTTTCCAAAATTGTCATTACAATATACAGTAACAGATATGCCTGTTGCAGCTCAGCGATGAACTTAGACCGGTAGAGGTAGAGGGAATAGAAAGAAATGAGAAAACTTTTCAGAAATATCATCCTTCGGGTCTGCCTTTGATATTCGTGAAATCTATTGTGTTTCCTTCACTATTGACTTTCTATCAGTAAACAAAGCATTAAGTTGTTTTTTTATGACTGGATTAAATTTAGCTTCTTACTACGTTAAATAAGTTTCGAATATTGAAGAAAAAACCATACATTTAATCCAATCATTTATTAATATACGATATTATACAAAGAAAAAACATGTTTTTATATATAGAAAAAAATGTTTTTATCTCCCGACTTTAAAATAGATTAACAATCAAAATATAATGGTTGAAAATTGAGATTCAGAAACACTAACTTCAAATCCAACAAAATGTCAAATGATTTCGGTTATCACTTCATTTTTCGCATTTACAATATTACCAACAGTAATTATTAAATTCAAACACAGACCCCATTAGAGCTCGTTATACAAACGTACGCATACGGACAACTGTATATTCATAAAGACCTCAAAGATATCAAATGCCACAAAGACTGTGAATACAATGGAAGACGTAAGCGATGTTGCTTTGTAAAGTTAAGCCAAGCACTCTGACGTACACTTCAAGTCCTTAATGTGAAATGAAGAAACGTATAGGACGAGCTGCTGTCACCGACCGTCTACTCTAAGGCAAAGAGCTCCTCGTCTGAAAGGTAAGAGCTATATTGTAATTGAACAGTATCCTAAGTAAATTCTTGCGTTTATAATTACATCTGTGTGAGAAAAATATGTATACATCTTGTTTATCCGTTGATAGTTTTATAGTTAATATATTACGGTAATAACTAGCTAGCTAGTTATCACTGTATTACTAGTTGTTATCGTTTTTTGCGATATCACGGTAATAACTAGCTAGCTAGTTATTACCGTGATATCGCAAAAATGATGCATTACCGCCCTGAACATTGGAAGTGACAATTCTTTGTAAACTATTATTCTGAGGAGAAAAAAGGAAAAAAAAGGAGAAAAATATGTTTATCAAGTATCTGCGTAACGTTCTACTCAAAACTGCTAATTCAAACAGATATTTTAAATGAAAATTGAGTTTGTTTGTTCATTTGTTTGTCTTGTTATATCGCCTTATTTACTCAACCAATCTTCAAAAAATGTTGCGTACTTGTAACTCATGTCATGGAAATTAATATAGAATTTTATACAGCAATAAAATTTATTTTTAGTTGTTCAAAAGAATCACTTGTTGAGAATAAAAGTGCGAACATAATTTTGGGTATACATATCTATGTATTTGTGTATACATATCTATATATTTCACAATAACCCCATATTTTCACATAAATATTATTTTTAAATTGCGTTATCATTTTTTCCTTTCTCCGTGCAAGCCGTGGGTTTTTCAAAACTGACCGATATGATATAATATTCCAAGTAACACAAAGTAAACATTAAAAAATTTAAAAAAAATATTGTAGCTCAGACAGAGGTTAAATTGACATCTACGTAATTAATAACGTACTTACACATAAAATTACAGTAAAACTGTAGTGAAATTTAAAAAAATTCTATCCGTTAAAAGCAGATGTAATACATTCTATACTTTATACTATGCATCCCTAAGGAAGACAATGTAAATCCATGTATTCTTTCTGAAAATGGTATATTACCCAATACCTAAAAATCACAACACGACACCTGACGGCTTCATAAAGAGAGTTATCAATAATTAATTTTCCATTACGGTTCATATATTCCCTGACATTTTAATGAAAGTCATTATTTATTACTTGTTACATTTGGATTTCACTTATTACGTTTTCGGTTTCATTATATACGAATTCCACTGTAATGTCATATCTAGTATTATATGAATAGCCCATGTGGAGTGAACGATAATTAGGAACGTACTGGCCACCTGACCCGATCGCTCGATGACATTTCAGAATTATTTGATATCTCTAATATTGAAAATGACGTAATATGGTGGCAATAGAATGTCAAAAGTTTCATTATTATTAAAATTACTTCATGCTTTTAGTGTATCGTAATTAAAATATCTCAAATCGCGCAGACAACACTTTGATTACTTTATGACTTTATGTCTGCAAACTTTTATGTTTTCTGTACGAAATAAGCAACGTTTATACGGGTAAAAATTTCTCAATAAATACAAACGTTTATTAAACTTAGCGTCTAAAGCGTCCGTTTTTTAACTAATTCTGAATTCCAGCGACTTCATTAAAGAGTACATGAAGTCTTTGTGCTTTTGAAATATGCTCATTTCAACTGTAAACTGTAATATAAAGTCGAATGCAAGATTTCGTATCTATTTAAAATATATCTCATATTTTTAAAATTAGTAATCTCTTGTAATAATATTCGGATTTCAAAATACTATTTAGCATTATTTTACCCGTTAGCAATTATAATTGAGCAACAGACTTACGAAAAGTACAAAAATAAAGTTTAAATGACACTTCCGCATTCATTGTGCGTAGTATCAATGATGATATTCCCTCCGAATCATTCAGAGAGGACCTTATACAAATATCTCAAACACAATACTGGCATTTTAGATACACCGACAGTCTGGATACGCCTTTCGTGCCTCTAAACATACAACGGTATCTACAAAACAAACGTTGCGAACGAGAACGAGGAGAAAAGACGCGCCTCCCCCTCTAAAACTCGCGCTGAATAGACGATGAACATAAAACATTAAAATGTTCGAGACGAGGAAAAAATAAATAAATGAGAAATTTCCAACTCGTGCGTGAACTGCTGCAAATGACACAATGGGCGCCGCCCGCGGGCCCGATCCGCTGAGATTGACGTTTTTCCTCCCACCGCCGAGCCAGCCTTGACGAGCTTTTGTTGCCGTGCTGGTTAAAAAGTTTCACGTCGTTTTATCAAAACAAATATTTCGGACTTGTCGGACAATGGGAAGGAGCTTGCCGCTGAAGGCGTCCTTTGTAGCGATCGCTTCGCCCGCCTCGTTGCCCGGCGTCTCTGGTCGGCGTCACATATTTCGATTTTTGACTAATGTCATGTCGCACGTACTTGGCGAAGCAAGGAAATTATTAACAAACGTTGCCTTGTTTCTTTATACCTGAGCATTAATTTGACCAGATCTACCGAATGACGTTAGATTTGTATTTTATTTGAGTAAACTAAAACATTATGGTATTTACGAATAAATCAATTACGGTCATAAAATATTAATAAATATCATCCTACATCAAAAAATATTTTTACATAAGTATTTTTTCTCATATATTAACTTGGGTTTATTTCTTCTCCCCATCAGTAATTGTTAATATAATATAATGACCTTTCCGTATATTCAGATTCTAAACTAATAATCACGGAAAATTTTACTCAAATATATGCCAGAGCTAGCCAGCAATACACAAACAAATCTAACAAAGAACGGTTTAAACACACAAGCTTATTTCGTATACATAAAGAAATGTATTCAAATATGATAAATGAACCATCCCTTAAGAACTGACCCGTTTTTCATCAAAGAAAATTTCTTTCTTAATTTTCTATAAATTTCTCGAAAACCTCGTGTAGTAAATATTGTTTTCTATGTACAATCAACTTCTCGTATTTAATTATCACAGTTAAATCGAAAAGTTTTACTTTAATACTAATAAATCTGATATGGATATAATTATTCTTATACGATGTTTTTTTCTGATAAAATCATACGAATTTAAAGGTAAAAATATTTGTTTTAGGAAATTTCTGTTACAGCCGTGCAACAAAAACTTGCACTCAACCACACGAAGGCAAGCAGCCACATAGTACAAAATGTCTATTCGGTGAACATCGCTGAAGATAACAAAGAAGTCACGTCCATAATAACACCTCGACGTACGATTTTAATAACGTCGAGATAACACCGCGCTAACAAAAGTCTTTACGTTGGGGGCACCGGCGGGTCTTTATTTTATGTCGCGGACTCTCTGTGCATTCACTAGTTTGTACTGTGTACTTTAATGTAGGAATATAAATATTATTATGTAGAGTGGTACACGCCATTCGGAGGGGATAGTGGCATAGAAAGGTTTTACATATTGTTTACCTATTTATATAAATATTCAGTAAATATAAAAATCAATCTTCAGATTAATTGTCAATGCAGACTATAAAACTTCTCGATTACATTGGCCAATGGAGCCCTCTTTAGATTAAACTTAGTTCAGGGATAACAATTCCTGTCCAGAAGAAGGACATTTCTCATCTACAAGGTATCCGACCTGTCTTATATTTATATTATACCTGTGATATATGAATCAGAAATTTGGACATTAACGTAAAATTAAACAAAACTTACATTTTTTAGAAGGTGAGTCTTAAGAGTTTTTCTCCATGGTATCATGGAAAATAATGAATAATTTAATTTTAAAATACATCAATTATATGAGAATCACAATATCGTGACAAAAAAATGTGTCTTTTATTTATGCAAGTGATTTCGGGCATCAAAATCTTTTGGAAAAAAGCACTTTCAGAGATGCGATGTCAACAAAAAAATGCTTCATGTCAACAAAAAAATGCTTCAAATAGATTCAGTTCATACACAGTATCATCTGTATTAATAATAAATTTTGGTCTTTTTTACAAATATCACATGCGTTTAATAGACAGTTATTAAAATGAATCGAATGACTTGAGTCTCTCACTTAATTACAATAGAAGATAACAATTTTGCAAAAATAATTTCGACAAAAATTATGGGAAATATGAAAAGAAATAGGCTAATATTGAAATTGATTGTCTCTGTGGAGCGATATATATATATATATATATATATATATATATATATATATATATATATATAGTGTGTATGTGCTGTTACAAGTGTTACCATTGTATTAATGTGCATCTCAAACTTACCTTAACATATTTTCCATTTCATTCGGAAATATCAACTTGTATAGAGTGAGACGGAAAGTGAGTTTTTTCTCTCCGCCAAAACCGAAGCCGAAATTTCGACTTTTGGCTTGGATTAAAAACCAATACCAAAACTTTATAAAAGTGACGATTGGTTCATACACTTTAGTGTTAAATTTAATACTATTTTATTTTACATGAATAACAAATCCGTAAGTCAACATAGCTCAAGTGAACTTTGATGACGATGTCCTCGCTCCTTCTTCATGTTTATCGGAGTTACATATGATTAACATAATCACAGATCTGTCGCGAGACATTTTCAAGTGGATTTAAAATAAAAAGTGTAACTTATTCATTGCATTACGCAGATAGCGCTAATAAAGATAAGACAATATGACTTAATTAGATTAAAAGTACATATATTTACTTATAATTCAGTTTATTCTATGCTTGGATTAAACACACGGGACGCGGAAGTACGATACGTAATATGTCATTTAGCGTTCACCATTAATAACGTTTAAAGCAGATGAATGAATTTTATAGGTAAGAACCGGTGGCCAACTACTGACTTTTGTCGGATAAAGTCAGTGGTCAACTTCCCATCAACGCATACGTCAATAGTCGCTCGCCACCGACTAAATATCTCTTGTTACGTCAACGCTATTCAATCATATGTTCTATCCTTTGCTCCGTTAGCCCGTTCTCACTCGTATTTCTAACGTTCAGTTCAGCGAAAATCGGCCAAAGTCGCTCAGATTTTTTAGACAACCGATTTGTATAAAACGCGTAAAATACTATATGTTCCAGTTTTTTAAATAGCATGTGTTTCAGTTTATTGTCAGTCCTCTGTGTTGCGCATAAGTCTTTGCGCATACAGAACATAACCGACTTCATGAAGATTGTTGATTTGATGGGTGTATTTTTGATTTTTTTATTCTGAGTTCTATGTATTTACACCAATTTATTCAAGAGGTCTTAAAGAATTTACTTGGTGCTCCTTTTTCTATTGGAATAAATATGATCTCAAATTAGCACCACAAAAATGTCAGCAGGATCTGATAATTAAACCAAAGACAGATAACAGAATTCTTAAACCATAATTGTCATACATGTCGCTATTAAATAAATTCATCCAGAGTGATTACCGAAAGCCCCATGGATAATAAAAAGTGCTGGTATATGTTAATGAAATTTAAATATCGTTAGTGGGTTCATTGATTAATACCTTTTTCCTAGATTAAAAAAATACTTTAAATGACTGATAATAAACGTCAGGCCAGAAAAATTAACATTCTATCTCGAAAACAGTATAATTAATGCTGATGTTTATTTTTAAATAGAATAGATTTTAGTTTATATACACAGGGTATCTTCTCTTCACTCATCTGAATCTCAACAATAAAAGCTTAGATCGTAACGACATATGATGACAACAAAATTACCATGACTCCAAGAACAAAAAAAGATGACGCCTTCATAAATAGAAGACTTCATAAATATGTCTCAAAAATATAAATTTCAATAAGCGATTATTAACTATAAAATTAATCTGCATAGGGGTTATATTTTGAAAAATTGTTTCTGATAAGTGTTACCTTGAGTTGATACAAAAATAAATAATATTAAATCTAAAATTTTAAATAGCCCTCGAAAAAACGCAATAAGGGTATTAAAATCATTTTTATATCCATAATAAAAATCAAATTTGTATATAAAAAACATATTGCTAACTAATATTATCGGTTAAAGAAAATCATTTGAAATAATACTTGAAAATCAAAGGTATATTTGTAATTCTACATAAATTTATACGCAATGAAATACCAAAACCTTTCAGACATATTTTAGTTCTTTAAAATGACTTATAAATAATCCTTTATCGAAAAATTGGCTTCATCTTAAATAACGTTATTGTGAAAATATTTAATATCTCAACATTGCAAATATCTAATTAGTATGAGATGTTCAGAATAGAAGAAATAACGTAAACAATAACCTTTTGAGCTTTTTAAAAATGAAAGTTGCTCTAGCTAATTGTGAAATTACTCGTCTTATTAGCTATGATAAAGTAAAATATAGAGAAGCACAATGCTAATTGGGTTTATATTTATCTTATGCAGCGTACAGTCTCGACTTATCTTTGTTCGGCGCGCAGACTGCTAAAAAATGCACGGCCGTTATCTTAAATTTGATTTTATCCTCCAATGCTCGTCTAAAATTAAACAATAACATTACAGGGAATGTTAATAAATTATTCTGTTTTGATATTAGCGTAAAGTATGTAATGAAGACTCTCAAAAAATTATTAGTAGTACATAGCAAGACGCTCATTAACGACTATTTGGTAGATTAGCAAAAAAAACATTCAATTTCGGCGAATTCGGATGAACTAGAAAAAAGTTTACTTGATAAATCAAATATTACAGATGATGAAATATAATTTTTTGGTCATCGTATACTGTATAATGTAATGACCCAGCGAATTTTCGTTTTTTTTTGTTACGTCAAAAGCATTACTTAAATTAAGAAAAAATATAAAACACTAAGTGCTTATACTACATACAAATTCAGTTGACACGGATTTTCGATACTAGTAGTGGAAACTACGTATCTTAGTAGACAATTTCACCTTTTTGGTATTTCGATTTGCAATAGTAGTTTAACAGAATACTAAATTGATCATACCGCGATTTATTCAATTTTGTCAAAACATGATTTACAATGAACAAAAACTCGAATGGTAACGAAAATTTTGCCTTCAGTTTTAAATTACATACTTCATAATCAATGAACGTCTATCATATCTAATATGTATCCGGCATATTTAATGAACTTCTCAAAATATACTATGCGTCCATCACTTTTACTTTATGAATCTGGTTTTTTTTATTAATACCTTAATACATTGCATTTTTAAATTTTATACTGTTATTGTAATTTGTACTGTGTATATAATATAATGTAGTCGGTAAATTGAACATTTAACTTCGGTAATCAATAAATCATACTGTGCAATTTAGTATATACCTTATGTAAATATATTTTTTGACATTTTTCTAATTACCGAAAAGAAATTAATTCCGAGGTAAAAAGTATACAGTGTCCTCCTCCATGAAGCGGGCTACATGTATTTTATGTCGGTCGGCTAATAGTTGAGTCGTGAAACGAAATAAACAAATACGCAAACTCTTTTTCACATTTATAATACTCGTATTATTTGGAAAACGCAAATACTGTGCCATAATTTAACGGGCGTCCCTTGTGAAGGACACAGAGCCGAATTGCTCAAATAATGAATAAAATGTAACTGTCTGAAGCCGACCTACGTAAACTCCCTCGCAGCCCATCCATATTCATAAAAATAAATATACAACTACGAGAAATGTTTTAATTCGAATTCTTTAACACAAACGAATTCGTGCATAAAATTTATCCTGTCAAATACATAACCCACGTCCGTTTCACTGGCGCCGTCCCCGCCGCCCGCCACCCCTCACGTGCCGTCTTTATGTTTGCATTTCAAGTGGACATATTTTATTCGATTTTCTTTATATTTGTGTACAATGTGTGCGCAGCCTGGACGTACGGAATATGTTATCTGAGCGAAAAAACAGACCGTTTTATTAGAGCCCGAGCATAATAGCTGTCATTACATTGATTGTGATTTTTGAAATTTAATTCGTTCCATGTTGAGGGAGATGTAACAAAGGATGACATGCAAAGATGTTATACGTCACCATTATTTATGTCTTTTCCAACACACAGGTACAAAAGCCTGTGGCCTATCTGTGCATTGCAGTAATTATAGGTAAACTAACAAATTAAAAAATTGAGAGATTTTTTTTTAATTATTTTTATTAACATTTTTGTACGTTAGCAATTTTTTTTATTAAACCTTTATTTCAAATTGCAAAAAGATTCTAGATGATATTGGTTGCATAAACTTAAAAATTTATCGGGCAGGAAATAAGAATATTGTCAATACTTTAGTATATTTGGAAAGATTTAAATTTTGCACTATCTACATCTTTATTATTACTAGATTTTCGGCAACAAAAAAATTTGGTTTTTCGGTCTTTTCTATATATTTATGTAAGCAAACGAATCTGGACTTGATTACTAATTCTAAAATAATATTCACTACCTTATAAATTGTTTATTTGAAAAAAAAACAAAATTACGTAGGTAACCAAGGTTCTTGGGCACAGAAATATTCAATATCGAGAGATTCTGGTAATGACTTTATTATTCACTTTACTGAACATTTATGCTAATAGATAGTTATATATGATAGGTATAAATTGCTAATAGATAGATATACCTCTTGATGAATATATAAACATGCTCTCTCGATGAATTATATGAGAATCGAGGTACATAGTTTACATTGAAATAGATACGGGCTTAAGAGATATTTACTATCTTAAAACTATATATTTGAAAAAACAAAATTGCATAATTAATCAACTTTGTCGGGTGTTGAAATGTTCCTTATTGAGGGGTTTTGGCAACAACTTTTTTACATTTATTTTTATTAAAGATTCAGCCATTCCTGATACATAGTTAATAACTATGATCTCTTGATGAACAATATGAAAATTAAGTTACGTAGTTTAGTTCAAAATGAACAGGAACCTGAGAAATATTTACTATCTTATAAAATATTTATTTGAAAAAATAAAATTACATGCGTAAATAACTTTATTGGGTGCAGGTATATTCAATATCAAGGGGTTTTGATGGTGGCTTTTTTAAGTTTACTAAATCTTATTCATTCCTAACACATAATTAATAAACATATTCTCTTGATGAACTATATGGAAATTGAAGTACGTAGTCTGCACCGAAATGAATAGGGGTCTGAGAAATATTTACTGTCTTATAAATTGGTTATGTGAAAACATAAAATTACATGCTTAATAAAACTTTTCTAATATGGTAGTACCTATTTGTTATCGGGGGGTTTTAGCGACGGCAGATTTACATCTAATTTCATTAAATCTTTATCAATTCCTCATACATTGTTGCTAAATATGTTTTCTTCATAAACTATATGAAAATTGAAGTACGTAATTTAAACCGAAATGAACAGTTTCCTAAGAAATATTTACTATCTTATAAATATTTTTTTTTTAATCAAATAAAATTACATGCGTAATCAAACTTTTCGAGCGCAGAAGTACCTATTTGTTACCGAGGCGTTTTAGCAACAACTTGTTTCCGTTTAATTTCACTAAATCTTTATCAGGTCCTAATACATAGTTACTAAATATATTTTCTTGATAAACTATATGAAAATTAAGGTACGTAGTTTACATCGACATGAACAGATTTCTAAGAAATATTTACTAACTTTTAAATTATTATTTTGAAAAAATAAAATTGAAAACAACAGCTTGTCTACGTTTAATTTGACTAAATCTATAAATTCCTAATACATTGTTACTAAACATGTTTTCTTGATAAACTATATGAAAGTTGAAGTACGTAGTTTACACCGAAATGAACAGATTCATAAGAAATATTTACTATCTTATAATTTTTTTTAAATAAAATTGGATGCGTAAACAAGCTTGGTCACGAGAATGTTTATTGTTGAGGGGTTTTGCCAACGACTACTTTACTTTTAGTTTTACTAGATCTTGGTCGATTGCTAATATGCAATTAATAAATAGAGTGTATGAAAATTAAAGTACGTAGTTTACTTTAAAATAAACAGGAATCTTGATCAATCAAATATTTACTACCTTTTAAATTTAAATTGCTGATTTGATAAAATTAAGAATTGATAAATTAAAATTGCTTATTTAAAAAAAAAATTACAAGTAAAATCAAATTTACCGGATGCGGGAATATTTATTATCGAGAGATTTTGGCAACGGCTTTTTTACAAAATCTTTATCCATTTGTGATAAATAATAAATATACGTAAACATATTAATGCTAATTTTTTGCCATTTTGTTTAATACAAGTAACAGTTTTCATAGTCAGTAATATATAATAAATCAGAAATTTATAAAATTGTCGAATCCGCAATACGGATTGACTTAAAATATTTTGAAATTTATAAGTAAATTATATTCCATATAAAAAGGAAAAAACAATTTGACGAGCTGTCAGATTGTACAATGACAATTATGATGTGTTAAAAAGCTGAAACTGGCTACCGAACCATTTTATTTTAATTACGATATATTAAATTATTTTGAGTCCCAATGGAAACGAAAGATGCAGCAGAGTGTGATGGAGAACAGACTTCTAGTTATAAGGTATTTGAAAATTTACCTGAAAAATGGTTTTCATATTATGGCCATAAAATAAATAGCTTTGAAATTAGTAATTATGGCATGTAAAAAATAAAATTTTCTAGTTAATTTGTTTTTAAATGACAGAATACATATTAAAAACGATATATTGTTGTAACAAGTATTGTTAACACTTATTTCCACTCATGCTTTTTTTTTAGGATAAAAATTATTTTTGAAAATATACAACTTGTTATAGCGATTTAATTTCCGTTGCGAACAAATACAATTTAGCACCAACGAAAAATTCAGTGTTTATTGGTTTTTAAATGAAAGTTAAAAATAAATTTTCAACAAAAACAATTCCCGGTCTTGATTATTTTATTGTAAAACTTGATTGGAAAAATTATTCCCAAATAAAGCGGATCTTTCAAGGAACTGTTAAAATGTTTTCCCACTTAATTCTCATTCTTACCGGCACTAAACACTAAATATTCAAATACAAACACTAATTGATTTTTAAAAAATAACAAAGCCAAGAAATCCAAAAACTGAAATGTAAGAAAAAATCACGTTAAATAGTTTATTTTGATGTTTAAACAAAAATTTACAAGTATTCCTTCATAATAAGAGCACTTTTCAGTTCGATTTTTGTTTTTAAAATAATTGCTACCGTCTTTTTACGCCTTACTTTTACTGTATATTCTTTCATTTAAATTATCATTAGTGCTAAACTGCAGTTTTACCTTGCGTTGTTTATAATACTAACTACTGAATGTACGAATACAAAACCGGAATTTAAAAAAACAAAAATTTATATAAGTAAAAAGAGTGACGCTTTAAATGTGACGTTTTACAGTCATTTGTCAGTAGTAAAATTAACCTCCACCGAAGTAAATTGTATGAAATTCTTTTTTGGTTATTTGTTCAAAAGCGACGGTTTTAGGGTTGGCGCGAAAATCACATTACTTACCAATGAAGTTATGGGGAATTATATCCTAATAGGACCAAACAACTTTCTCAATGACAACTGTTAAAATAAACCATGAGTTTCACATTAAAAAAAAAGAACCTATAACATAAGAAACTTAGCCATAGAGTACATATAACGAGTGTGTGAGTAAAAGAAGGATGGAATTAAAAGTAAATATGAAAATGTTCATATTACGTAGATAAATGGATGAAACCCTTTGCACGCTTTGACTAGTTACTATTTGCGAAAAATTAACTTTTTCATTTTGATTATGTTACTCTTTCAATTTTGTTTTTAAAAGATAAACGCGTCATTAATTATGATGTAAAATTATTTGAAGACTTTTTTCCCCCAAATAGCTTTCTTTCATAATTTTCTCATACAATACAAAAGTGGAAAGGATCTTTTCGTTAATGTCTTCACATTGGAAAAGATCCTTTCCACAGAGTGGACCGAGCAAATAATTTTCATTTCTGGACTTATTATCGTATTACCGTATCGTCATATTAATTATACAATACGATTTACGTTATATATAACCAGCCAAGTCGACATCAAAGTATGATTCCGTTGTTATCTATATCTCCCAAATTAATTGACGCAGGTTAACCGAAATAATTTCTTTCCAAAGACCTAATCAAATTGTAGTACCATGAATGATTCCGTAATTATCAAATCCTTTTAGACGCGGAGATCGCAATTCACTTACTTTAAAACTTAATAGTTCACAAACGAGACTTTACAGTGAAAAATGCTAAATGAAATTATAATATAATGTTTAAATACTTATAATTTATTTCTTTACCCATTGTAATACATATAAGCATTGATTTGTATTTGGCGAAATTATTACTAGTTAACTTAGAGGAATCTCATTCAACCAACTTATACAGTAGTACACCATAAAAAGGTGTTTCGCTTCAAGTTTATGCCTAGAGGGATGTATATTAAAACAAAATAAATATTTTGTAACCAATTTTTAAGACTTTCCTGTGAAATGTGTAAAATGATATTCACAAAGGTTTAAAATTACACAAGCTGCAAGGTCGGAGCAGACAAACGAATAAACGTTTAATATGAATATTTCTCGTTTCATTTAAGGTTGCGTATCTTAAAATATTACTTTTTCAAACCTTAAAGCTACTCTGGCTATTAAACTTTTAATTTAAACTAAAAGTTTAATAAAAATTAAACTGTTTTCTAAATTAATAATTGTGAAGTACTTTAGTAGTTATATATAAAATGGTATATTGTATTTTTTTTTTCTTAAATCTGAAAACCGGGTTTGTCATTTTTACTCCCGATATCCCCATGCGTAAATCGTTTTTATTAATAGTTGGGTAACAAATTCAATCCTATTTTATTAAATGTTAACTGTACTTGAGAAATAAATTTGTTCTCACTAGAAATATCGATATTTGATACATTCATGCAAATGTAATAATTGAAATTTTCGTCCCGAATGAAACTAATTTCTTTTCTAAATATTTCTTTCCGCAAGCACAAATATCCTACCGTCTAGGTCAACCGTATCAAAAGTTACAACGCTGTTATTTTGTTTGACAGGGAACGTAATCTTTACGTTAGATTTATAATTACCCATTTCCAGTAAAAAAAAATTAATTTATCAAGATTATTTTAAAACACATCTTACAGCTACAATTTACTTCGATAGAATAAAGGGGTCATAAGTCACCTCTTTTCTTATAGGCAAATGAAGTTACTTCTTCGCTTTATCCGTCTTCGTTTATTAAAACTCTTTTGTTTTAAGACCTTTTAGATATTCCTAGATATGAACACATCTCAATATTTTCTTTTCAATCTTCAATATTTTCTTTTTTAAACTACTTCAATTTGTTAATGTTTCAAAATTCATGGCCAAACCATGTTAATACCGGTTTCATTACTTTTACAATCACATTTTTCGACTTTGTAATAACTTTCCCTACCTATCCCATTACGCATTTCCTCAGATATTCCTTAATAGTGTCATAAGCAATAGATTTCAATGTTTTAAATTTTCCCACAGCTCTCAATAGAAGCCAGGCCCAGCACGATCATAGTCCAAGACGGGAGGATCGTGAATGCGGTATCAAACTGCAACTCGTCCGTTTTGACCGCTAATCATCGCGGCGAGATGGAGAATGACGTCAATCGACTGCTAGAAGTTGTTCACGGCTGTATAACTGGAAAGGGACTAATGCATTCTGGTTACATTCTGTGATTGACTATATCATTTTTACCATATCCTATTTGGCTATTAATTTTAATGAAAGGACTTTCAAGGCTTTACTATATTTAACTTATAATATTTTGAAAGACAAAAACAAATTTGTGCTTAAAAATATTAAAGTTAATATTTATTTTAAAAAGGTATGTAAGTTATTTTGTAATAAATTTATTCGTTATTATTCAAAGAGTATGGAACTATTCCTAAATTTGATGTTTTAATAAGATTTCATGAAAATACAGGTTGATTGAAGGCAAATAAGCGAGATTCAGGCTTCTAAAGTTAGTAGTAGGAGTAGAGTGGGAATATACCTCTCTCTCACTATCGTAGAATGCAATGAGAATTACTAAAATGATATAAAAGTTCAAAATTACCGTCTTTGCTTGTAAGTTAAATTTGAACCTTTATAACTTTCATCAATTTTTAAAATTTATCACTTCTTTTTCAACCCTCCTCAGCTTGTGCCTTGAATTTATGACTATAAAATGATGATATTTATGACTATAAAATTAAACAAAATTTAACAGTTGCCCTATTTAAAAAAAAACACCAAAAATCTTAGCTACATCCATATATTTTTATTAACAAAATATAATATCAGTTACTGACCTTTTGGCAAAATTGATATCTGAAACAACTTCCACCATTTAAACCAATTACATCTAACTATGTTTTACAATAATTTTATGATTTAATCCTAAATTAATATCGCCTAAATAATTTACAACGGTTTCACTACACATTAAAATGTATCCAGAGAAAGTATCAACTGAGTGATAGATACGTAACCGGTGCCACATAAACTTTCTTTTGCTTTGATATTTCAACGAATCTCGATTATCTGGCATATTTACATCCACATTAGACTGCCTTGATTTACACCCTAAAACATCGTCTCTCCTTATTACCAAAATCCTTTATCTCCTTAAGAACGTAATTTATGAATTCACATGTTATATGAACACATGGTTCCTATCTCAATTGCTTACTAGTATAATCTGATAAAGCATTATGTATTTGTTCTAGTCGATTTTTATTATTAAACATATATTTTTTTTAATTTCTTGAAATGATTTACCAATAATTCTTTAGATATTTTTTCAATTTATCATCTTCAAAGGCAATGTCTTATTTGACATTTGTTCAGAAGCAAATTTGCTACTTTAAACCTGTTACGACATTACAAACATTTTAGATATCGGCTTAAATAATAGAATCGCCTCTGCCATGAGAAACATTTATCTCGCTGTCAATATAAATTTACGAGCATGAGAACGTGCTATTCTCTAACACTGCAAAATCCAAGAATCGAATTTTCAAATAAAACTAGAATTGACGACGTTAAAGAAACGCGGGCACATAAAATATTAGTACAGTTGCAGACATGACGCCTGTTTTGAAAAGGCGACTGACTCCACACCGCCACAAAGTGTTATAACATCTTATACGTAACATTACGGTCTTGCTGTCATTTTCTCTGTATAATATTTATTCGACATGAAAAGCTTTGCCAAAGGATTACGGGTAAAATTGATCTAAATAAATTGTATTCGATTTTCTAATAAAATTTGTACTTGATTTGATAAATTAAATCACAAGAACAATTTTACATTATTTAAAAAGTATTACAATTTGTCCACAAAAATAAATATAGTTAAAATATTCAAAATAACTTGATTAGTTCTATGTTTTAAATAAATCAGAGATATACAGCCTTATTGAACTATGTTAAATTTATGGCCCTAGAAGAAGAAAAAATTAAAGTTATACTGGACAAATAGAATCTCATTGTATCCACTATACACAGTTGAA
The DNA here is from genome assembly GCA_039881145.1 of Druceiella hillmani. Classification (NCBI taxonomy): domain Eukaryota; kingdom Metazoa; phylum Arthropoda; class Insecta; order Lepidoptera; family Hepialidae; genus Druceiella; species Druceiella hillmani. The sequence continues at coordinate 16,651,555 of JAYKKI010000023.1, forward strand.
ACATACTTATCGATGAGGCTACGAGTCTCGTAGATTAGTACGTTCCAATAGAATCGTCGATAAAGCCACGTAAAACTCAAGAATAGCCAAATTACTTTAATTTTAACAACGACATAACGAATATCAATGCTAATTAACAGATTATTTTTAATTCATTTAGGCAATGGCTATGAATTTTAAAAAAATTACGGATTAGTATGATCCAACAAAGTCGTCAAAAAATCCACGTAAAACTTGAAAGAACTAAAAATACGTCGTTTTGACAATGACAAAACGATTGTCAAACCTGTTAACAATTTATTTTTATTTCATTCAGGTATTGACAATTTTTCGTACGGTTTCTAAAAAGTTATTATGTACTTCGTTATATTTTTATTTCCTATTAAAAATGTTTGTTATTTTAAAAATATAATATATGCGCGTTTAAAGAGATAACTTCTTTTCTAAACTATAGATAGAAAATTTTAATTTATTTTTTCTCTTTTCTGCTCGTTGAATTGTTTGCTTTTATATTCTAATAATTACCAGCTTTTTTATTATATTTTATTTCTGTAACTAGGGATCTATTTTCGCCGGTCTACTTGAAAAACGCGTTGTCGACAAAATTCACTAACTTTTTAACTGGAACTATAAATACTTAGTTTACGATTTAAAAATTACTTAACGTTTAGTTTTTTTAAAAATGGCTCTCAAAAATTTTTCAATTAATTAACATTACAGAAAAAATATTTATTTCACCACACTTTTCATTTTATGTAAAAAACGCGTCGAACGATTTTTTCTAAAAAACTAAGTCAATTTAAAATGGTGTTATATTAACCTTTTTAAAAGAAAACAATTATTTACAATTTAATTTTGGTAAAAATTGCTTTCAAAAATTGTACAATTAACTTTGCAGGAATATTAAATATTGCACCTCACCCCATTCTATTTAAAAAACGCAATGAAAACGTAAAAATTATTTTTTTTCTGACAAACTATTAAGATGATGTTATATCAAAAGTTTACAAAACAAAAAAAAACAAATTTTTAATAAACAAATTTTATAATCGTTTTTGGATCTTAACTGTCGCACGACAACTACCTTAAGTGCAAAAGAAGTTTAAGATTTTATCAGTACACATTCCATAGACCTAAAGATGGAGAATACATCTAAATATTTCCGAGTTGCCATTCTAGGGACATTGAAAAAAATATTACGATCAAGTCTTATGGATTTAACGGAACTTTTCTAATTGAAATATATTTAGAAATGACCCGAACAAACTTAGTCTAACAACAATAGTAATAACATGTCGGTAAGTGAATGTGAATAGAAAAATGGCTGTGGCAGTAACGAGTCGCTTCCATAGGCGAGCCGGATGCGGGCGGTGCGCGCTCGCCTCTGCCGGAACATGCGTCGCAGGAAGTGGCCACGGATGGCGGCGGCCCCTCCACTAGTGGTGAGTTCTCAAACTTTGCGCGTCTTTTGTGTTCTCCACGCCGCAGTACGGAATATGTCCTCCATTATAGGACATGTATAATACTAATATATTGATGGCAGACGTATGAAACACGCTCAATGAAATTTGAAATGTGAGATGTAATATTCTTGTTGCTACGAATTTGTAACGTAAGTAACGTAAAGATTATAGTTACATTATGTAGAAATGTGAATACGGTATAATAAAGAAAGCAAGTGTAATTTTATTTTTTGACAGCCAGCTTTGTATATAAAAAATTAACTACGTAAAAGCATTCAAGGCATAACGTACATGTAAGGTGTGCAGTTCGAAAAGAAAACCGTATCACATGATCATGTTTGTTTGCGAACGCAAGTGAAAGAACATATACATAGGTATGTCTATTTGATTAGGTTGTTTATTTATGTGTATGTATTTAATATTAATTTTATAAAGGGAAAAGTATTAGTAAAAGTTTATTTGTTTGCTTTTTATATTTGGCATAAAAATGACTTATCAATTAGAAACAAAACTTTATTTATCGTATATTTTATAGTATCCATATTGACTTAAAGAATATAAATTTCCACGTCTGAGTAGTATACGATAACGATTTAAATGAAATTGATTTAAATGTGCTCGATGCATTTTGAGTTAAGCTTTTTACGCCATTCTATATCTCTGGTCTGTAATAGCCGCATACTACTGGTTACACGGTATAGCCTGGAAACTATAGCAATGATAAAATGAAATAGCAGAACAATTAAGGGCTATTTAATGAACCGTGGTGTGAGCCATGTTGGAAATAATCTAGAGATATAATATTCGCAACACGGAAATACGCCACAGATCTGGAATAACTAATATATTTAAGAGTACATATTATTTCTCTAAAACTATTCACAAGCATTAAGATAATTTTTCACTATATACCTGTATTGCCTAGTATGTATTTCACAGGTGTAAATACAATTGTAAATTTTTCAAAAACTATGAGATTAGAGAATTATTTTTAAGTCTAGTTTTCCAGAAAACTTACTGGTAGCTTCTAATAACTATTTGAGATTAGAATCATTGCTATATTTTTCAAGTAAATCTCATGTAAACTTCTAGTAGTGCTGTTGTTTTTTAAATCTCTTCTATAAAATTTTGAAAAATATTTCTGGAATCCTTACAACTTTTTCTTTCAATTGAGTAGTTCATTATTCCTAAATTTGATTTTCTATTACTAGTTAGATGTTTTGGAAACATGGGTTAATTAAAATACTTTTTTGAAAAAATTACAAAAATTGAATAAGGAACAAGCGAATTATGGGCGTCTAAGCTCTATAGTATGATCAGAGTAGGGATAACTTATTGTATCATATGCTTTTCCTGTTGCTAGAATATGATGAGCATTATTAAAGGTGACATCACAATTTAGTTCCCAGTCTAACCGATAGAAACAATTTTTATAATTAATCAAAACTTTTACGCTCTTCGTCACGTTTACTTTGAAATTAAAAAAATATGTTTTAACACCCTCTTGATAAAAATGAAATATTATTTTAAAAAATATCTACTACTTCACTGTGACAAATTTTTGCGATAAAAATTACTTGGATATTTTAACAGTATCTAAAATTATCTTACATAAAAACCTGAAACGAAATTATTTTGAAATTATTGTTACTTTCTTTTTCAATAGATATACCAAACGAAAAAAATTTTAAAAAATTTGTCTTTTACAAAATTTTTATATTTATATTTTATTGTTCAATTCTGAAATATATGTGGATCAATATGACTTATCTGCCAAATTTCAAGTTTCAAGTCGAACGGTTTCTGAAAAAAATGGCTGTGATATACGGACAGCAGACTGTCGAATACATGAGTGATTTTATAACTGTTCGGTTGTTTGTCTTGACTGGAATACTTGAACGGTGCTGCCGACATGAATTTAAAAAAATGCTTCCATTTTTGTCCGACAATAAAACGAAATTCCATATTATTTTACTCTAATTATACATCGTCACTACTCTTAATAATATTGTAGAGTATGTAGCTAGATCGTTGGATCGATATCCTCAAGTAGTTACATCTTATTTTGATTTTAAAATCGACAATGCTATTCTATTAATAAAATTGTAGGAGGTAGAAACATTTCCGTTGTAATAAAATCTTTCGCCATTTTCTTTCGGTCTCGTAAACAATACGACCAGTTTGGAAATGTTTAATCTTGGTCTTATGTTAATCAATTTGATGTCAGCCATGGTAGTAATTCTATTTCTCTTATGAAAATGATTCAAGGTGGTAATTTAAGCCCATTTCTCTTTCTCGTTATGTTAAATGAGTTCCCTCATTTGGCAGCTTTGCTCATTGCCTTCTATTTGCCGATGATTTAAACCTCTTCTCAAGTGTCAAAAGCCAATCTGATAATAAGCTATTCCAACGTGATATTGATTTAGTATTACAATGATACTGAGTGTAACTCAGACTAGACCATAAGCTACATTTTAATGTAAGCAATTGTGCAATGATGTTATATTTCCAATTATGTGTCCTCCTTGTATGCAGTTATGCGCTGGACCTGTCCCCTTAGTGTACGAAACTACACTCGTGGTGTGGTTTCATAATCACAAAATTTAATCCTGCAAAAAAAACCTATGAGTTACTAGAATTTTTCTTACGGAAATTGCTTTCGATCAAGTATTTTTTTATATATTAAATCACTACGTTGATAACCCCGCGATCTTGAAATTAGTAGCACCGGCTGTCACATGGGAGGACCATGTCATAATTTATTTCACCTGCCTAGAGCGCACACGCATATCCTGCAGCGTTCACTTATTTTTCGTGCGCTCACATTGTTTAACATGATATTATGAAATGCACCCAGGCTTCATATTTTTTCTGCTCCATTGACCACTTCAGAAACGGGTTCCTGGAGTTGCTTGGTGGCTCACGACTGATCGCTGTTCAGAGGGAAATTTATTTAAGTTTCTATGTGTTTTGTTGTTATTCGTCGTTGTTATCACTTTTCCATCTTATTAATTATATTTGTACATTTTATAGATATTTGTTCTCCCACATACCCAGCTGTGGATAAATGTGTAAGTTGGGAATGGTGTTTTCAATAAATAAATATAAATTATATATAATTCACTTTTCTTCTCTAAAATAACAGCGTAAATTATATATATAATTTCATTCGATTCATATTCTGAGAAAACAAATAGCAAAATCTTATTTTTATTTTTGGCCAGAATATTACATGTATTTGAAAATATACTCCAATGTTTTTTTGTCCGCTCACTTTCGACTTATATAAAACAGAAATATAGGATGCAGTGTATTTAATTATTTTTTTACTTGCCGAAATATGGTACACAGATGAATAAAAAAAATTTTTTTAAAAAAAATATATATATATGTGTGTGTGTATATATATATATATATATATATATATAGTAGTTGTAATTACTTGTATATTTAGTAACTGTAATTACTTGTACGGTACATCAAAGAAAGAACCTATTATAAGAAAGTATGTGACTTACAGCCGTATAAAATAATAAGCATAGAATTTTATTCGTTAATATTTTTTTATATTCTTCCTAGTTTTAACAATAGAACTGCTTATTAAAATCATGTTTTATATTAAAATTTTCTAAAAATTAAAGAAAACCTATCTCTGCTTACATATCAACTTGAATCAATAAACACCCTCCACACCAAACATATCAGCCCCACAGAACCATGGCGATCCGCCCCCTCCGTATGAAGAAGTCTCGCCAGTCATCTATCAGACTCTGACGACATCAGACGCTGCTGAACAAGAAGAACTGACCGAAAAATCTGGCTTCATGCGCCCCTGGTACGCTATTGAACGACTATGTTCGGATCTCGTGCGGCTGAATCGCATCGCAGATAACCTGGATGGCATTATGCTGCAGACGCTGTCCTGCTTTCGGGTTAATAGCTTACAATTATTATTAAAATATGTTTGTGTTATTTTAGAAATAACTTAGTATTTTGTTTAAACTTTCTTGCAGCATGAACATAATTTAAAGTTAACTAATTTTGATATAATATTATGAACATGAAAATTTATCTACTTGCGTATTTTTCTATGTCGACGTTTTTCGATGTAAATAATTTTCTGAATTTTTTCGTTGCATTTTTTGGAGACTTTTATAATATAATTGTAATTATTATTTTATTTTATTGACGAAATTACTTCACGACCCACTAGAGTGAAAGTTCAATTGCCATGCAGGTTGAAACAAATTGTCCATTTCTATTAGTAATTCATAGAAATAACTTCATTATTCAAGTATTTATGTGTTTAACCTAATCAGCACAATATCCAAAGAAGGACGAAAAAGACAAGTTATTAATTTAAAAATAAATAAATCGAATTAAAACAAACTCCTTAAATTAGGCTATGCATACTATGCGCTGGTTTTATTAGTTCCATATTGAATAAAATTTGTTTTGAAAATAATAATATTTTCAGTCACAATACAAACAATTAATAATATTTTTTGTATTGTGACTCAAAATATTATTATTTTCAAAACAAATTTTATAGTTTTGAAAATAATAATGGAAAAAAATAATATTTACAGCGGGCGGCTTAGCCGTTAGTATCCGCCATGGCCAATCTCCGTGCCGCTCTTGTGAGATTCCTTCCCCTTCCTTCTCTTCTTCTTCTTCTTCTTCTTGTTCTTCAAACCGAGCATTTTAAAGGGACTTTAAGAAAAAAAAGAAATTCTTATCTACTTACCATTAAAACTTCCTGCGCGTTTTCTGGAATTATAATCTTTATAATATAGTTTAACCATTACTTACTTTCTTAACGATCCTTTTCATAAACCCTTGGCAATCCATTTTAAGGTCATTCTGTCTTCGCTTGTCTATTTTAAGGCCGTTCTGTTAGTACTTCACCCACTTTGCGCAGTCATAGTTGGAAGGATTGTTAAACAATTTTATAATATTTTGAATAAGTGTAATAATGTTCAAATATCATTTACCGCCATTATCCAAAACTGTTTTGGAAACATGAGGTGTACACACCTCATTCTTTAAAGTGAATCGACCATGAGTGTCGAGATCTTGGTGACGATAGGAGTTACTTGTATTATCGTTTGGGGTTTAACCCCTCATTTCAATATAATATGAAATAACCTTGAATTTGTACCAACAAAAGTCAATAATGAATATTTATTTAATTCATGACAAGAAAATAAGTAAAACTGAATCTAGTCACAATCGTATGTAACCAAACACGCCAAAGTCTCACCACAAGAGTCGTTTCTCATATTTTTTACGTACGAAATTCAAAAAATACATGCTTGGAAACAAAGATTTAAGAAATATTCATGACATGATTTATTTTAAGGATATTTTTATAAACATTTATGGACTCAAAGTAACAAACTCATTTTATCGAATATATTTGGCGTTAATTTTATAGAAATTCATTATTCACAATTAAATGAAACTACGTGATGTAGTATTATGTCTACTTTCTTTAAGTTCCTTACCAAGACCTAGGTTTCACTATCGTTCACTCATTCATTTTTACGATCATTTTCACAATCATTTTCACGGTCTTTGCTAACAGCCCACCTGAAGATGTTGTAATACAACGAAAGCTAGGTCGCGGTAAAGAAAGAAGAAATAATACTACATCACGTAGTTTCATTTAATAGTGAAACTCATTTTACATTCCGGTGCCTGATATGGCAAATTATTGATGGATTACTAATTGTGAAATGTTGTAGTATCAAATAGAACGTTTAGATATCACTCCTTGAAATTACAGCCGGACGAGTATGGAGATGTAATCTAGGTGGATACGTTTTTCCTAAGCCGCTCATTTTATGTCTCTTTTATACGATCGAATTGTCTCTAAACATTGTTCTTAAGGGCCAGTCACCCGTTTGGCGTACTTTAATCCAACGGAAACGCCACCAGTAGATGGCACGGAAATTTGAGGTTCGTAATGCCGCAAAAACGATCTACATCTAGTATAAATCTAGATAACAAAGTCTTGATTCTTGGTGACAAGGATTTTTTTATTAACGGTTTAACGTACGATATTTAATTTTGTATTCGTAAAAAGATACGACTTGCTACTAGTAATGTGTCGGATATCTATATCGCCATATAATGCGGTATGTAATCCAGATTTGCTAAAAATAAATATCAGATATATAAGAGATACTTTAAATACGAATCTTAGATGGATATCAAATTCACTTATTTGATATTCGTTTTGAAGTCAATTAAGGTTTCGTCACTGTTTCACATATTGCATACATTAATTAATTTATGGTTTCGTCACTGTTTCACATATCGCATACATGAATTAATTTATGGCCTCGTCACAGTTTCACATATCGCATACATGAATTAATTTATGGTCTCGTCACAGTTTCACATATCGCATACATGAATTAATTTATGGTCTCGTCACAGTTTCACACATCGCATACATGAATTAATTTATGGTCTCGTCACAGTTTCACATATCGCATACATGAATTAATTTATGGTCTCGTCACAGTTTCACATATCGCATACATGAATTAATTTATGGTCTCGTCACAGTTTCACATATCGCATACATGAATTAATGTATGGTCTCGTCACAGTTTCACATATCGCATACATGAATTAATTTATGGTCTCGTCACAGTTTCATATATCGCATACATGAATTAATTTATGGTCTCGTCACAGTTTCACATATCGCATACATGAATTAATTTATGGTCTCGTCACAGTTTCATATATCGCATATATTAATTAATTTAAGGTTTCATCACTCTGCCACATATCGCACACATTAATTAATTTAAAGCTTTCGTTCGACAAGCAGCAATATATTCAATTAATCAGCCAATGTTAATAAAAATAATTCGAATGCTTTATGAAATTATAACAAATTCAAGGTGTTAGATTTATTTAACTTTAATATTATTCGATTTAAAAATAATTTACTTCAAAAACATTCTAAAATTAATAATGAAAATTATATCTCTTTTACATTCCTACTCAGTAACTATTCGGTAATAATTTATTGTAAATATTACACAATAATAAAAAGCTAAAAAATGGCCAAAATCCACAAAAGTATTAAGGGGTAATATTAAGCTAAGTTTAATTTATACATATCTTAGTTTTTTATTTACAAATTTGTTCTCAAACATTTTCTAGCATACGTACGTTTACCAAAAATTATAAACATTATGCTTAATTATCATTTTATTTTAATTTTCTTACCATTTATCTTTAGAACTATATTGACAATGTTGTATTCACGCTAGAGTCCCACTAGCGTTATAGAAATTAAAGATTTGTTTCTTTAGTTATATATTTGTGTATTAGAGATTCGCATACAACTTTCATAACTATCATATTATGAAAGTTGTATTGTGAAAATTGTGTTGTAGTGTGCTTAGTGTTTCAAGATTCCCACAGGCTGCGCAATATGCATTGTATAGTATATTATTGAGATGTTATTTATAATGTCAGTTTAGTCGGAGAAAAAATCACTGTTCTAGGTGCTTTCGTGACGAAATAGAGGAAGACTGCGTAATACTAGATACCTTAAAACAAAGTACGGGGGAGTTGTAGGTGTTAAAAAGGTCTGTTAAAATTTAAGTAATAGTAATGACAAGAACTTATCTATGACAACTTTTATATATAATAATATATAAAAGTTGTTGTTATAGGTAAGCCACGATTAGAGTTTTAAATTAAGAAGTGGTATGTGCAACAAAAGTGGTGAAGTTTTGTTTGATTCATTCATTGAGAACGAAATAAATGTCGTAAGTCATTTTATATAATTTGGTTCATTAATTTAAGTGAAATTAAAAAGTTTTCCGGAAGAAGGGAAAATGCGGGTTTAGCGCATATCACAAATGTAGGACTAAGTCCTTAAAAAAACACATTAAGAATCCTTAATCAAATTACTTAATTGTACCCATATGAAGTTGAAGTCGACTGCGAGTGTTTTTATCTGAAACTGTACTTTGTTCGATCCTTTTTAGTGGAGGATTTGGACTTCATCGTATCATTCAAATTTTACTTTTCTATTTAATATTCAGCATCCAGCATCCCATAAATACGTATCCCCAATATTCATTTATCTTGGATGGCGCGGATCAACCAGTTCCACAAGTGAATTGTCATTATGGAATTTAGACTTCCCCAAAATTAATCATTCCACTCGATCGTTTAAATTTTTCATTGCAACCTCTCGCTGGTCCAAATAGCAAACAGACAATGATCTCATATCGTCGTTTACAGCTGACCCTATACTTTGGAATACCAGATGTGACTTGTATCCAGGATAAACTGCCCATTGATATTTAAATTCCAAAATTTATTTTTTTATTTTGAATTGCTGCTGACAGAAAAAGGGCATTTTATTCTATAAAACGGTATAGTTACATTTTTGTGAGAGTTTATTTACTTTAACTATCAGATTTAGTTTTCTCGAATAAATTTTCACTTATCTTTGTTGGCAATTATCACCATAACCAGATTCTATGAATACGCTAGTCTGCCTTATTTTCTTTCATAGGTCTTCACGTAAAACTATTGAACGCCGCTTTTATTTGAGGCGGCATGAAATTAAATAATTAGCAACTTCACCAAAAATAGCTTCACAAAAAACGCAATGAAGCTATTGTGTATTAAAAGATAAAATATTTATAAATAAAACTAATACACTTTCCGCCAACAAACTCTACAATTAGTGCATTAAAATTTTCCACAATACTACGATAGATATCTAGAAAAATTTACGCTTAATTCTTTTGGTTTTTGAATTATAATCAACGCAACCAACTCCGAAATTACAGTTTTATTAGTACCCCTGAATGAGTTACTCAAATATCTGGGAACAAAAATATTGAGCACAATTAGAACCATTTAGAATGTCTTCTGTTAAATATTTAATTCTTTCTTCTTGACTGAATACTCGTTATTTCCAAGGATAAATCGTGTAAGTAACCTCCGCTCTCAAAGGTAAAGATTCACTTTTAACGACATTATGAGAATAGGGCTCCAAAATTAGGGATATGTCAATTATGTAACTAGTTATAAATTTGTGAGTTTAATTACTTATAAGTAATTTACGTAACTGGCTTGGTATCATTGATAGAAATGTATTTGTAGTTTAAAGAAGAAAATCAATTAAAATTACATTTTAACATTAAGGTATATTCGTATTTTTATCAAACAAATTATATTTATATATTTGTATTTTCATCAAGAAATTATATTTATGAAATGAACAAGAATAAATTACAGTGAAAAAAAACAAATAATATTTCATATTATTTCCACTTTTTTGCTCCTGAAATCACGTAAATGATAAAACGTTCAGTGTTTTGTCAGCTGAGAAGCTTCTCAGTTTGTTGCAAAAACAGCCGGCGGAAAAAAGCTAGCTCAGCTTCAAACACGTGTAGGCGGTATAGGAAATAAATATTAAATAGTTGGGTAGACTTCAGCAGTACTATCACAAATGGACATTTCGACTCGAATATGAGTCTAGAACAAACTCTCTTTCGAACTATTGTTCGATGGCTAACACTTAAATCATCACTACTCGTGGTTACAGCATCCATTTCGGATTGTAGCAGACGTCGTCGTGTACTCTTGTATTGGCTTCGATTTCAGCCCTTCTAATAATTGTACATACTGATTTCACCTGACCATAGTTTTTCGAATATTTCCGTAGCTGCAAGGTTGAAAAATTCTTCATTGTTATGCAAATATTGTAAAACACCAGATGTAACTCCTCTTCTTCCTTTTGTTCTCTTTCTGAGGGATTCACGGTGACACAAGCACATCACTATTGTTTTATTACATCTAAACTACGATGAACGCTACGAAGGTTTTAATTTCTGTAAATTTCACGTTGGATTTCAAATCTAGTAACATTTTCATGACGCATGTTTTTTTTTTTAATTTAAGAAGTCTGATTGGCTTCTAAATTAAAGAAGTAGCTTCTAAGATATGGTTAGTATCTTAGAGCTACTCCTTCAATTTCTTCATTTTCTTCTTGATCATCAGTATATTCGAATTCAGGTTCAGATTGCAGACCTAAAATTTCTTAGATTTTGTTCAATATATCAATTATAATTGTATTTCATGAATATAGCACACTTCAAAGGTAGCTTTTTGAATTTTAAATTCTCACTTATTTTGACTATTACACTGGCACTATCTGTAGTGAAAGAAATTATATCGTCGTGATTAATCTGAAATAAACTCAAATGCAGTTCTAATAACTGAGTAGCGAAGTCAGCTATCATTGAACTTTATATCATCAATAACAGCAAATGTTTGTACTTGCTTTGTTCTAATATTTTATTGTGAAAGTTTAAAATTAAATAACTTCTTTTTCACAAAAATGTTCTTTAAACTGTTTAATGAATAGTAGCGAAGCTAATATTATAGCAGTGAATCTTTGATTTTGGAGTTTCATTTCCTTAAATTGTTTAGTTAATTGGTTTTTTGTTTGATAACTCTGTTCTAAAACTATCTTGGTCATAGTTGTAGGAAATTATAGAAAATCATAGCCAGACTCTTTAAACAAATATTTTAGGTCTTCAGAAGTACCAAATTTGTTAAATGGAACTCCATTTAATGCGGCCATTCTAGCCACACTGAGCCTCCATAAATAACACACCTGAATAGTAATATGTAAGTTTAGTTTTTTTTGTTTGAGATTAATTCCTACTATTTTTGACTTAATCCTTAGCATTTAGCAGTAGTTAAAGTACTGGCTCCTTCGATTTCTGAGCATGCATGTGAGTATGTAAAGTTCCAGTAAAACCACCAGGAGTTTTTAATACTTCTTTACAATGTTTGCACTTGACGCTTTGTTCTTTTTTTCACTTGACTTACAATGTTTTCACATTATCTTCTCTCAAGAATATTTCCAAATCGAAGATTGTATGCGTTTGTTTAAAACGTCTTTTATGCGGTATTCTTTTTGATGACCTAAAAAAATAATTAAACAAAAATATTTTTTTTTAATAGTCAAATTTAATTTGATTTCAAAATTTATTAATAAAACAATAGTTTGTTTTGTTTAAAACGATGTCTTGACATTATGACATTTACAACAGTCCCAAAATTAACTTAATTCAAAGCAATAAAAAAAACACTTATACAATGTAACTTCTACAAATAAAAATTTAATAATTAGTTTGGTTGGTACTTATAAAATTGCTGTGTGAAGTAAACGAGTAAGTTAGTAAGTAAAAAAATTAAACACTCGTATAGTTGTATTATGTATGTAAAATTTATGATCCAAACGAAGAGCTCGACTCTTCGTTGTTTGTCCATCGATTTACAATTTGTTTATAATTTCGCGAGAATGGCCAATAACTTCTCAATCACAAATTATAATATACTCTAAAAGAAAATCTTTAACGGGGCTAGAGGAAGTTGATTGAATCAATGTGAATTTATTAACTAAATAAAACTTTCTTTTAATTTTTAAACAATACTCATGAATTTCACCAAAGAGACTTACCCGCATAACTTATACATACTTTACGCAAAGAAACTGCATCGCAATTTGCGGATGTTCTCTTAAATTAGATCATTATACATTATTGAAATCTATTCTTTATCTGAAAGGACTATTCTCATTCAACATTAATAGTGTCGTACCTGAATTGTCCGTGTCTAATTCTTACTCCATACTCCGCAAGTTCCGAAGCCCGCAAAAGCTGGGAAACGCGAATCTGGATAGGTTTACGGTTTTCGCGGCTTTGCGTTCGAACTTCGCGGCGTTCCCTGATCGGTGTCGGTTTTTTGTCCCGAGATTAAGGGTTCGCGTTTGGTTCACTCAACGCATCGCACTTGTAGCTCTTCGCATTAATGTACAAGACGCAGTCGCGAGTGGTCATACGTACTAATAGAATGGTTACAACTACACTCAGTGGTGGTTTTTAAAGGTTTATTTTAAACAATTAAAGCTATATCGTGGAATGACGAACTTGAACTTACATTGCTGGAATGCTCTCAAGCACAGCCTATTTTGTAGCAGTCAAAACATAAAGACCACAAGAATAAAAGTAAAGTATATGATGCGTGGACACGCATCCGTGAAATTTTAAATATCCCTGTTATTGAACTAAAAAAGAAGAAAGCTTACTAATGTTAAGCTACAGAGCTTATTAAAAAAATAAAGGAATCTTTACATAATGGCGCAGGCTCGAACGAAGCTTAGAAACCAGTAGTATGTTTCGCGTTCGAATTAATGAATTCGTTTCTTGGAGAAGGTGTTCAGTGTACTCAAATAAAAAATACCGTAAGTATTCATTTATTTAACTTTTTTTATTAAATCGTATTAGGATTTAAATACAAGGTGCAAGTAAATCACTTTGGCGGAAAATGAAAAATTTCGTTAAATTTTTGCTTTCTGTAAAAAACATAGAAAAAAATCTGGCCACGGTTCTTTCGTTGCATGTTAAATATATAATATGATAAATTAGTTATTTACGAAATATTTAGTGAGCTCGTCTTTTATTTCACGAGCATTCAAATAGTCTCGACATGGTATATATTGTATACTACGAACACCACTAGTGCTTTCATTTTCTTTCCTCCATGAACCAGGCGTAATTAATGTGTTCTCTTCATAAGTATGCACTGATCCGAGCGGTGAATAAATATTTGAAGAAACCACTTCTTCATCTTCTGCTTCTTTATTCTTAAGAAAATATGTAATATCAGAAGGCTCGCTTTTTCGGGATTTAACTTGATTGGTTTTTTAAATATCCTCAATTTTGTTGTCGTATTTTCTACTACAGCCCTAGCACTAGACAATTTTTGATTAAATATACTTTTTGGCGATCCTAAATCATGATTACCAGTATAGGGTTTCATAATATGTTCTGTGAAAGTGAAAGCACTATTTCCCAGAAAGCTTTATATGAATTGGGCGAAGTGTGTGGTGTAGGTAAATTTAGTGAGTTATGGCAATTTTTTTCCATAGTGAACTATTTCTGAATACCCTGCCATCGTTAATTTTACCTTTGCATCCTATGTCTGCAAATATAAAATTATAATTGCTGTCAACTAAAACTAACAACACAATGCTGTATATTTTCTGGTAATTAAAATATTCCGATCTAGAATCAGTTGGACATTGTATAACAATATATTAAGGCTATAGCACGCAGAAATATGTGCAAATACTTTTTCAATTTCCAGCTACACTTCCGGACTCATCGGCATCTGTAAAAATAAACAATGACTTAAATTATTTAATTAATTTCAGGATGCATCATCATCGGTGAATGCCAATGAAGAAGAGAAGGATAGTTCCGGTGGTACAATTACAGGTTCGGGTGACGCAAATAACGATAATCTATGGGGACACCAACAGTTTGTTGGCGCAAAAAACCCAGTGAACTTTTGTCTGCTGAAGAAACATTCAAGTGTATACTTCTGACACTGATAGCAACTATAAATAGTCGAAAAATTCAAGAAGATGACTAATGGGACTTACATGGCAAAGTTATTCCCAAAAGGCTGAAAAAATTACCAGAGAGTGAAAGAATGCAGCTAGTGTTGCCGTCAATTGCATCACCGTCTCCACCGCCCATGTATTCCAACAGCCGTATGCAAATACATGGTTCAAGGACGTCGTACCAGAGAACATGCATCAGTTGTTGTGAACCACCAATATATTATTCCCCAAAAGAAATACTCATTCACCGGACCTCAACCCTTCGTATTTCAAACAGAATTATATTTGAATCACCAATTTACCCCCCCAGAATCCAACATTCCGAATAGATCTTCAACTCCTGCTATGACTTCGAAGATTATTATTACTTCGAATGAAGTAATTCAATAACCGCGGGCGTCTACTAAACTTTCCGTTCATGATGAAGATATCATGGATCACGCGTTCATTAGTGCTTGACTCGAGCAGTTAAGTAAGTAGATACCGACGTTTCTCTCGATTTTAATTATTGATTTATAACTACCTACTTTTATCAATAAATTGTTTTATTACTTACCTTAATTTCCTCCTTTACTACTTTATTCAGTGTCTGGTTCTGGAACAATCTCCAATATTCGTTGAGGTGAAATTTTAAATAAAATGTGGAAACTTTTGGAATTATTTCCAGTAGCCAAATATCGCAATATAATGGCGAGACATATTCTAGCTGGGATGGTTGGTCTTAATTGAGTATCTCGTTTAGCAATCATTAGTGAAACTCCTTAAATAAGAAATGAAAATCCTATTGAGACATTTGCATAAGCTTTTAGAACTCTACAGAAGACAGAGTATGGTGCCCTCTATTTTCAAAGATATTACCTGACAACCTACATTAGTATCTAATTTTATGCGTTTTTGGTATGTAATATAATGGAAATCGGTACTCAGTCGGTATGTTATTTTAATTCTTGAAGTTAAGGTACATACTTCCGTCATTACGAAATTTTACCTCTGAGTTAAGGATTTGCAAAAACAACTAAATCAGTCGTAATTACGTAATTGAGGAATGGGAACCCTTCGTAAGAACCGTTCGTAAGTTCGTATTTTACCCAACCATGTATTAAAATTATAAATTCATTAGAAGATATCTCATTGTACGTTACATCTCTGTTCATCTGTGTTTTATTTAAATAAATGTTTGTACGTGGCCATCTTTTTAATATTACCGTTTGTTCTAAATTGTCTAATATATTTATTTAATTTAAACAATTTATATGTAGAAAAAGCTGACTAAGGTAAAATAGAAAACAAAGGAGGGGACACATGAAATGGAATTTAATTTAGTCATTACCTCCAATTTCGACTGTTTAAGTTTAATATGTTTTTTATCTTAATACTGCACTAAACTTACTAACGTTACAATAAACTTATTAAAGTAAGCAGTGGGAAAATCCACACAAACCCGGCTTCCGCTATTGTGTTTGTAATATATAAATGCTGTTGGATATTCCTAAGAGTTAATCTTTGCTAATAGCCCACCTGAAGATGTTGTAATACAACGAAACCTAGGTCGTGGTAAAGAAATTAAAGAAAGTAGAAATAATACTACATCACGTAGTTTCATTTAATTGTGAATAATGAATTTCTATAAAATTAACGCCAAATATATTCAACATAAAAAATTACTTAGATGCTAAATAAAACGAATTTGATTACATGTTATTTACTAAAAGAAAATCGAAACTTGGATGCAAATAATTTTCCAGTTGTGGCTTTAAATTACAATACTAATGACATTGACTGAGCAGAAACTGGTAGCCAACAATTTGTTCCAAGAACATAATTCGTTTTTACAGTTAAATTTGTATTAAACAAACCCATCATCAGAATTAACAGCTAAAATTTCGAAGGGTTACTTCCTAATTTTTTCCAAAAATGTTGGAAATGGCAGTTAAAAATACTATAATTAGTAAAGTCAGAAATCACATCTAACAAACATATTTACCAAATTCCTATTTTTAGAGATTATCTGAAGACGCATAGTAATTGTTTAGTACGATGAAAGTTTTTTTTTATAATTTAAGTATTCTTTTATCAGTTAATTATTTCAAAAATGACGAAAAATTTCCTAAAGTAAAAATACTGTTTATAAATGGAGAACTATGGAGCCCTCTCCATAGTTCTCCATTCAATTTCAACAAAGTTTTTCATTTCATATCAAACAAATTTTTTATAGAAACCTAATTCGCCGCTAAAGCATATGGAGGAGAAAGAAGAAATACAAATCGTGTAAAGAAACCTACAATATCATCATTTAAACAATAGGGTATCCAGTTTAGTGAGAGAGATACCAATACAATGTGGGCTACTTGTACTACCGTCTGTTTTTTTATTTAATTTCATGTTTTTTTTAATACATTATCATAGCAAAGCGTAAAAATAAATCTACTTCTTTTTTAATATAAATGTATATGACCTATAGATTCTCATTTCCAAAAGCATTTGGCTCTTCCCTAATTCGAAACGTTTACTGAGTTGACAAATTTTTTTTGCAACTTTCGAAATTATCACGATTTCTCATAAATAATTGTACTACGTTTTGTCAAAAATTATATATAAAATTTCATTGTTAAAAGCTACATACATTCCACTTCGCTTAGTGATGTAATTTGCTAGCATAACATTTTTATCGACTTTCTTCGATATATATTTAAATTTTTGGGAAAATATGACAAGTAGACGTATACACATTTATTCTCATCGAGGACATTTAATCGCAAAATACGCATTTAATCTCTCTCATCATTCATCATCCATCCTAAATGCTAAAACAATGTAATTAGATGGTTTCAATATTTCAGAAAACAATTAGTCAATTTTGTGTAATTTTGGACAGTTTAAATGTCGTTAAAAGAGACTAAAGCTTAATTCAACAAATTGTTTTCCAAAACGGGCTTAGGGGCATTTCTGACGATATAGATACTATCGATATATTGACAGTATCGATATCGTACTTACATATTCTCTTCTTCCCACATGAACAGGTTTTTTTTAACAAATATGATTTTCTGGTGCTTTAAAAAGTACAATTTCGGAAGTTTAAAATTGTACATTGAATGAACCAAAGTTTTTGACTGCAATTTTTAAAATAATTGATAAGTTTAGATAAATATAAAATATTTTGAAAGCCGTTTGGAGAATTTTAATGCTTAAGCACGAACCATTTTCACATTATTTGAAGTTAATAACTCTCTTATTAATTCGGACATAGAATCGTTTAAAAATAGAAGAATAGATTTAAATAGATAAACATTTATTTATATGATATGGTAAAAAACTGTATCTGTATATATCGTATGTATAATGTATATATTTATATATATATATATATATATATATATATATACATATATGTACATATATCTATACTAATATTATAAAGAGGAAAGATTTGTATTTTTGCATGTTTGTATGGATCTATGTAATGAATTTCAAAAATTCTTTCAACATTTGAATGCTATATTATCATTGATCAATATTGGTTATATTATCTATAGGAAAAAAATAAGAATCCTTACTAAAAGTACAATAATGTAACCCAAGGTGTAAAAAAAATTGCCATAAAATATCTTTCATCGCATGCGCTGCGAAAACTATTGATGACAGTACAAAAAAATGTTCAACAATATTAAAGAACATATCAATATCTACAAAAAATGTTGGCATAGTATATGTCCAACTATTGTAACTATGTCACTATAACTACTTTTTAACATTTTAAAAATTAATACAAATTCCGACCAAAATCAGACCCAAGTTATCCATACCTTTGCATTGATCCTTATGCAGGAAAATCATTTTCTAAACAAGACTGTTTCAATACCTGTAAATTACCTTTTAGTTTATTCACATTGGACATTCCATTCAAAAGATATTACAAATTTAAAATGTCCCCGCCATTGGTATAGCACGGAGGGGTCAGCACCGAAGTGCGGGAGAGGGGCGTGCACATTTATAAAATAGGTAACCGTGTGGCTATCTATTGAAACACTCAATTTGCGCACGAATATGAGAGCACATTTAAGGAATAACCACGATGGCAATTTTGCACCAAAAATACTTAAACTTGGCGACGGAAAATTACCATCTCCAATTGCAAATAGAGGCTATTAAGTATTGTTGGATAATAAATTGGCTCAAATTGTTCTCAGTCTAGAAATACTGGTAGAAACAATCTATCCCGACATCGAAAATCTTATAGGAAGAAATTTCAATTGGATCTGTTCGAGGGCAATAGTGTCACCGAGAAACGACTCAGTAAATGAAATAAACAAAATGATTATGGAAAAAGTACCCGGTGATTTTAAATGTTACAAATCTATTGACACCGTGTGCAACATCGGAGATACAGTGCACTACCCACAAGAGTTTTTAAATTCTCTCAATCCTGCCGGCTTGCCACCCCACGAACTGAAATTAAAAGAAGGTACTCCCATTATGCTATTGAGAAATTTAAGCCCTCCCAATATGTGTAATGGGACAAGACTTTTGAGAAAGGAATTGCGAGACAATGTGATTGTAGCTACTATCATCACCGGCCCCGCGGCCGGACAGCTCGCTCACATTCCTCGGATCCCGATGATACCGACGGATGTGCCTATATCTTTCAAAAGGTTACAGTTTCCTGTAAAGATATCGTTTGCCCTTACAATAAATAAATCCCAGAGACAAACTTTTTTAAGAAAAGATTGCTTTTCTCATGGCCAATTATATGTTGCACTTTCTCGAGTAGGATCTCCTGAATATCAATGTTTTATTGCCATCTAATATATAGACCACTGCTAACACAGTGTATAGTGAAGCATTAAGGTAAAAAATGGAAATAGAAAAATTTTAAAAAATTTATCAAATTAAAAAGCCTTAAAATAAAATATGTAAATAAAGAAATGTAACACATATAAAAATAAAATACATAAAACAAAAAAAATATAAATCGTTCTAAACATCTTTATTAAAAAAAATATTTAAATGAAATATTTTTAAAAATATGTCTTCATGTCTTTTGTTCTGTTTCAAAAACCTTCATCTAGAAGACATTAACGGGTTACCAATTTTATTTTGGAAATAATATATTTTTAGTACGATTTCATTATTAGGGTTCTGTACCTGAAAAGGAAAAACAGAACCATTATAGGATCACTTTGCTATTCTTCTGTCTGTCTGCCTAGGTAATCAACTTTACTTTTCGTTGACCTAGAATCAAATTTTTCAATCATCAAGTCCCGTACCCAAAGTGAGCCAGAGAGACCTTATCACTAAATACATATTATTTACGTATGTCCTGCATTTACTCTCCGTTTATCCCAAAATGTTTAAAAAATAAATGTCCACCTATGCGAAGATGAGACGGTTAGTTTATATATATATATATATATATATATATATATATATATATATATATATATTATGTACATATTTTGAAAATATTGCGAGCAAACGGTACTGTTTAGGGTTGTTAACGCGTTATTAGTATTACACGTCTCAAATTATTTATCCACGTGTCTCTAGGTATCTTGGCTTTTGAGTACTTTTAATTAAATATGAAAAACTCATACAAATGGGAATAAATATAATTATAGTAATCATACAAATAAAAAAATATCGAAGCAAAAGCAGCTTCGAGAATGTAGAAATACCAATATAATTTATATAAGATAAAAAAATTATTTAATGCAAATTATATAAGATAAAAAATATAATTTAATGCCACTCTAGCGAAAAACAAAAATTCTAAAATTCACAATTAAAATAAAAGCATTGGCAGCACGATGTGACAAGAAATATTTTAAACCTTTTTAATTAATATTTCGCTTATAATAAATTACGTCATTAAATACCAAAACATTGTCCTTGAGATATATTCCCATTAAAAAGGGAATTAACTGGTATATAATAACTATTATTCTAGCCAAAATATTATATCGACAATGAACTGAGTGGTTTTAAACAATGCGATTAATACCATTTACAATAATAAATATTCAGTACGTTGCATAAACAACGACATCAAAATTTGCAATTGCCATATGATTGTTTTCTTATCAAAATTTATATTATCTAAATGTTGTTTTCTTATCAAAATTTATATTATCTAAATGTTTAGTACAGAATACTAAATTACTTGTGTATCATGTTTTTAGGGTGCCGCAGCCAAATGGCAAAAACGGAATACTTATAACTTCGTCCTGTTCGTCTGTCGGTCTATCCGTCCATCTATCCGTATGTCGCAGCCATTTTACTTGGAGACTTTTGGCATTATTTATTATAAATGAAATTTGGATGATAGGTATCTTCTATGAACCGCTATACAATGAAATAGTAAAATTATGAAAAAAATAATATTAGGGGTGGTGCTCCATAGATCTAACTGAGAGACGAAAAAAAATACAGTGCAGTCGTTAGACAGGTCTTAAAAATTATATAGAGGTTCTAAAATAACTTGTTTATTTAAATAAATATTTGATGAGCTACATGCTTCTACAGTATTAAAAAAGTATGCCTCCCCCTCGTTAACTTTTCAATTAACATATTCCCAAAAAAAATTAAAGTAGTAAAACTTAAAATAAACATTCAACGAAAATTAGTTTGAATAAGATATTTTGTTGTTTTTCAGTGTCTGAGAAATACGAACTTATAAGATCAATATAGATTGGTGCTACGGAACCGTTCGTGCGCGAGTCCGACTCGCACTTTTTTCTATTTTAAAATACGACACTTCACATTTAATTAATTTCATATGGCGATTAAATATTCACGAAGAATGTATATCACAACAACTGAATATAGAAATGGACTTACCTGTTATAAGTAAGATAATTATTTTTAAGTTCCCATGTCTTTCCGCTGTATTTTTTATACTTTTTAATGACTTACACAACAATTTTCCAAGAAAAATAAATATATTTCACAAAAGAGAAGCATTTTGGCTCAGCTCGACTCTCGTTAATATGCAATTAACTTACAAAAATTATGTCGAAAATTGCCGATCTAGAAAAACATTGCATTTAATCGATTTTTTTTTTTTATTTATATATCTTTTTTAAAATATCTTTAATTACTTTAATAGATTTTTAATTAAAAATTCTTAATTCCGCTTTTTTATCTTACGTCGTTATTTCTGGTCCACATTCGGTCTGTCGGTTATATGTTTCGAAGTATGTGATAACCACTTCGTGTATGTAAAAACCCTTAATTCCACTTCCTTACCTTGCATACTTATGTCTTGCCCACTCTCAACATTTCCGTGCTATGTTTTCAGATATCTAATAATAATTCTTAATTCCATTTTCTTGTCTTGCATCCTTATTTCTTGCCCATGCTCAACCTATCAATTATTTATTTTGAAAAATGTAATAACCACTTCGTTAATATAAAAATTCTTAATTCCACTTTCGTATCTTGCATCCTTATTTCTTGCGCACGCTTAGCCTTTCAATTATGTATTTTGAAACATGTATGCACTTTCTTACCTTTCATCCTTATTTCTTGCTCATGCTTGGCCTTTCATTTCTTTGTATAGTTTGAAATATGTAATAACTATTTCCTTCATGTAAAAATTCTTAATTACACTCTCTTAACTCGCATCATCATTTCTTGGCCACGCTAAGCCTTTCAATTATATGTTTTCAAATACATAGCAATCGCTTCATTCATCGTGTAGACAAATTTAATTCCACTTTCTGATCATTCATCTTTATTTCTTGTCCTCGCTCACCCTTTCAATTATATATTTTGAATTCTTAATTTCACTTTCTTATCTTGCATCTTCATATCTGCCCACGGCTTGAAAAGACTAACCTTTTCAATTATATATTTTGAAATATGAAAATACCACTTTTTTTAAATGACCTGAAAAGCTTTAAGATAATTTTACATAAAGGGCATGGGATGTGATATATTTATTATAGATTAGATTACAGGCATAGGAATTTTCTATGTAGATTCTAATAAACTATTCTCTAACAATTATTTTATCATTAAGGTGTTTACCATTTTCCCTCAAGATACTACAAATAACGTAGGCCTAAAAATAATTATGTTGAAAAATACGTTTGGAATAACATAAATAATTTTATTTTCTGTGAACACCGTGTTCACCATATTGATAATTAAAAATCGTCTAACACGTTTCCTGTCTTTTTGATAACACCCGCTTAGTTTCTTCTTCAGTTTAGCAAAAATGAATTTTACCTCTTTTTTTTAATGAATGAATATTCTTAAAAAAACTTGTCATGCACGAGTGGAACTCGCACCACAAGGGTTAAAAGGATATTTAGGTATTTGTAAATATTTAATGTTACAAAATATTCCCATTAAACTATTTACAAAATTGTAATTTTTGAACAAAAATAAATTGCCTACTATTATCTTTAACAGGCGCATATTTAAAAAAAATATTTTTATGTGATATAATAACAAATTAACGATTTTTGGAGTTTTTTCCTTTATTTTACTGCGAGATCTTGCTTCTTGCCAAATTTTATGATTCTAGGTCAACGGGAAGTACCCTACAGGTTTTGATTTATTTGCGAGTATCTAAATATGCGGCATAAATAACAGTTTTTTTAGGGTTCTTTACGTTTCATTTTTTTACAGCTCTAAAGGACCGTAGTCCTAAGTATTTGATATCAATTTCAACTTGATACCTCCACGCATTACCGAGAAAAAGGGTCGTAGCAGACAGACAGACGGAGAACGAAGTGATCCTATATGGGTGTTTTTTTTATTTGAATGCATTGAATATGAATGAATTCAATTCAGTTGAAATGAAAATAAACTTAAAATAAGCTTTTACTTGTAATAAAAAATTATCAAATTTCAAACGTCGTTTTACCAATTTTTATTATGTCAAATATTTATTAATATATATTCTAATTTAAGAATGTTCAATGACAAGAAATTTTAAATAAATCGAAAAAGTAACAAATAGCTCGTACACTTTATTTTTGATAGTTAAAAAGAACTTGTAACTATCCAAAACAAGGTTTAGTACAGGTTATCTTTAAATTAAATAAAAGGAAAAAATTCACTTTTGGTAAAAAGCCTTTGTTCGCCCTCGTGGTATAATTCCCGCATCAATAGCATTAGACTATCGTTAATCAAACATATTTTCTATCTCAAATAATTTAGTTTCATAATAAGAAACAAATTGCTTCACATAATTTATTCATAAATCTGATTGTATAAGGCTTGTGGTACTTAAAATTATTTCCATCTAAAATTCGATACAATTATATTGAAGTCTTTCCTCAAGCCTTACGGGAGATTAAAATTTTTTGCTGTATGTAAAGCTATGTAAAATTCATAAATTAATAATGTTATATATTATTAATTGACAAACTAATTATATTAATAAATATATATTCAATTAATATATATTCAATTTTTCACAGCCACATCCACAGCCCAATCGTCCCGAAAACGACGCCAAATCCGCCCCCAAATCGCCGCCACCTAACGGCACCAAGCAGCACCAGCGAGCCTGTAAGTGCGACAAGCGTCGTCTCGAAGCCGAACGTGAATTGGGAAGAACCGCACACCTCCTACCGCCAGATGGCGGCATGTGCCGCCATTTCGAAGTACCGGACGACGAGTTTCTAGAGGACCCCGATTGCAATTGTCGGCATTGTGTCGACAGCGAAGTGATGTACGAAGTGGGCGTAACTAAGGAAAATCTTGGTACTTTTGAGGATCAGGATAGAAATTGTTCTTTGACTGTTGTTAATGAAACTGCATAAATGTTTAATTAACTGTGAAAAATGTTGATGTAATAAAACATTAGCTAAAATATATGATATTGTTTATTTCCATACTATATTTTTATTGTGTAACTAAAATTATATAAGTGCTGACGAAAATATTTAGTTCTGACCAACCCGAATTGAACAAAAATTGAATGAAATTATGAAAGTCAATAAATAATAGAAATTTTAAGAAATGTCGTAGTATATCATATATCATACAACTTCAAATAATTCGTTTCGTTCAAAACCAATGCTTTTAATGGATTTCCACTAGCTAACACAGGCCAGCAAAACTGGTACCTTTTAAATGTAATGACATATCTACATCGAAATGGAAGTCATTTCCTTGGACGATGAAGGAGTTTACGGGATTAGAAAGCCCCTCCCACCGAGATGTGAAGAGGAGGGGAAGCTTCGCTTCTACTTCCGTAGAGAAACAGCCCACATTGATATATTCCTAAAATTTGTCTACACTTTAAGAGAATATTACATTTGAAGATATTCAACATGTAAAACCAAAAAGATGAACTCGAAAGTGAAATTCTTATATACCCTTCAATATTTTTTTCGATTTCTAATCGATTTTCTCTTATAATTTAAATATCATTGATAAAATTTATTTCTCAATTGTTAAATGGAAAAATTTCGTGTAAAAACGCGCTCGTCCTACCTGGTAACTTCTTGCGTCTGTCATCATCTTTTTGCATACAGACAATAAAAGCCAAATTATATTGAAATTTTCCACTTTCCCACGGTATATAACCTAATCGTGATTATATCAGAGTGCGATTTATCTGTGATGAGTGAGAGTAAACTTTTTGAAATGTTTTATGACTATGTACTGTAATGTTACTGAATTTATTAATTGTCTTGTTATCCTTATTGAAACGCATATGTGCAATGGTTATAATGTTTCTGTACAATTTTGTAAATAAATAAATAATTATTATAAATAAATAATTATATTGAATAAATAAATAATTCGCCTTCAACTGATTGTTATAAGAATAATATCAGATACCCTCTAGGACTAAGCAAATTATTATTGGACTTTCCATCAAGAAATTCTTAAGAAGTATACTTTTCAAGAAAAAATGGCTTTCTGTAAAGCATCTTTCCAATGAAAAGAAATTTTTTCAAATTATCACTTTATTGGTTCATAAAAACTCCTAAAAAGCTTATCTACGGCACTTAAGTGGAGACGATAGATAAGCTTTTTGAGAGTTCAACCAACCACAACATAAGCACTGGCTTAAGCCAGTGCTTATGTTGTGGTTGGTATATCATGCGGGATAGATGAATTATAATGGACAGTACCCAATCAGTAAAAATCAATTATAATAAACCTATGTGAATAGGTTAAGAAGTCAACATACGCTTTGTTTTGCTTAATATGTTCTTGGTAATTTACATAAATAAAAATATTTATAAAATTTTTAAAAATTTCGAGTTTTCTACAAATCATTTCAATTAAAACTTAAGTTGTTATTTATTATTTTGTGCCGTCTGGAATTGAAAATACAATAGAATAAATTAGATCTGTGAAAGAAGTATTTGCATTATCTCCATCTCTGAACCTACATTCGAAACAGAACTAGAATATACCCAGATATGCGTAAAAGAAATATTTGCACACCAAGTTATCCACAGTGCAATTTAGATTATGTAAACTCCGTTGAACAAAAAATAACATATTTCTTCGACAAGCCACAGGTGGCTATTCCATGCTCCTATTTTGATAAATCAAATTTATACTTTTCAATATTATTTATTTGGTAATCGCACTATTCATAATAAATTTTCATAAAACGCACGCATGAAAAATTACAGTTTATCGATATGGGAAAATAAAAGTTACTTCATTTTAGAACTTTTCTGACACTAAGTATTTTTTTTAAATATAGGAGATCTATAATGATATTTTCGTTTATAATTATTTATTGCCACCTCCCCCGTCAATTTTAAATTTGTTATGTTCCACTAAATATTCAAATATCCCAAAATATATGTATAATGTTGAGCAATATCGTAGAAAATTAACGATCATGGATGATTTATTTTTTACTAAGAAAAATATCTTAAACAATTAATTTCTTAAATTCTTTATAATTTTCTGACATTCTCCGTCAGATTATTTTAAAGGTTTATTGAATTATTTTGAAGAAAATTATGCGACAAATGGAAAATTAAAAATCGCAGATCAAACAAATTCACCAGAACGAGGCACGATGGCGCTCTTTTATCACTCGTTATCCTATTAAGGTTGAAAATGGCCGTGTAATAATAATAATAATGAAGTTGCTGTCTGGTCACAAAATGGAAAACGGATTTTCCGCGACGCTCTCAAGTGAAAATGATCCGCCCGGGCCAGTCGAGATCGAGCGCCGCGATGCCCGCACGTTTCTCGAGCCAACTTCCGGCCCAGACGGGAAATATACAACGCAAAAATTCTGTGTTACCCTTGCATTTTGTTATGTGAATATTGTAGAATAAATTGTACTTATTACTTTATTAGTGTCAAAATGCGTCATTGTTTCACTGTTAGAGGTAAGCTGTGTTTCTATTATATCAATTATTTGACAGCTGATTTGAACGTCAATTTATGTTTGTTTTGACAAATTTATTACGAATCTGTTCGATTTTTTACGAAGGATAAAATAGTAATATGATTTGTTTTGTATTCTTTAGGAATTGGACTAATAATTTTATACAGTTTTGACAACACCATAACAGATTATAGAAACCAATTATCTATTAATATGAACATACTTATTTCAAAATTCTCAAACGTACAATATACTTAAAATATTAAAAATATAGTCTATAGAAAACATTTGTATAAATTAACCATAATATTTTTAGCTTAGATTTTAACAATTTTAGTAATTTATTAGTCCTCTATCTGAAAACATCTGAAAATAACAGAATGAATGATTTGCGCAGAAAGACAGAAATTTGGAATGGGAAGAATACAATCAAAGTCAATTTTAAGCAAGTATGAGCTTAAAATCAAGAGAAGAAAAAGAATTTGGGAGCAATTGAAAAACAGATTTAAATCGAAAAATGACATTTAACAAAGTATTTCATTAACTTCAGTCTGAATTGAACGTATTTATGTATGTTTTATTATTATTTATATCGAAAAGGTTACGGGTGGGCTCTTAAAAACAATAATAATATTTGGAGAACTATCTCAAATCTGGCATTAGTTTGCTATAAATATTCTAAAATAATATACACAGGATATTACTACTCGAATTAAATAGATCTGCTCCAATTACTGAAAGCATTCTGATGCTACTTTCAGGAATCTTTACTGAAATTGCAGGGCAAAGCTCTGACATGTGACGAATATTGCAAACGTAATGTACAGGATACTCTAACCAAGGGTTGGGTCATTAATGCTTTGCAATACAGCAAACAAACTTATAAATGCAATTAGTCCATATTTAACAAATTTTTCAGATCTATTTGTCTTTCTCGTACTTATACTAAAATTAGTAATTAATAAGTTTGAATGCAGATTAGTTAGTCAAACTAATAAGTTTGACTAACCGATCTGCATTTTCCTTTTTCATAGAACTGTGTACTCACAACGCAGCCTATCTGTCTTATCTCCATATGTTTCACTCTTTTGTTTTATTTATCTTATAAGCTCAGTGGGCAGTACTACAGTCGGTCAATGGCTACTATACCTGCACAATTAGTGCTCCGTACCATCAGCTCCCCATTTAATAATTAATATTAATACTAGCCTCCTATCTGCCGCGCCGCGCACGCCGACCACACCAATGCCGTATCACGTCGCGTATGCGCGCAACTGAGTGGACAGCGTTTCGATTGAGTCAAAATAAAAATATTCAAAACGTGTAAGGGCGAAAGCTATTTCTGTCGTGAGAAATATTTTTTGTCGAAAAACTTTTTCTCTAAAGCCGATGGTTCAGAAGGTATAAGGAAATAAACAATTAGATTATTTATAGCAATTAATCGCACTGTATTTTTCACTCCTAATAATTTTCAGTCAATTAATACCAAATTCTCAATGTTCACGATTTTGTTTCTGATTTTTCGAAGCAATCCTTTTGGTGGTAAGGATGGAGGAAAATAATTTATAAGCTTTTGTCCTGAAAATGTTTAAATAAATACATAAATAACATTATATATATACTATTGAATTTGTAATTAATAAGTTTTCATTTGATACTCTACACGACACCTTGAAATTTTTTTTAAATTTCTCCATTTAACCCATTCAATTTATCTCCTGAAGAAAAATTTACCTTTTTATACTTCACGTCTGTAACTGGGCGCCCAATCTCTCTCTGCCAAATTTCAGATTGTTACGTCAAGTATTTTCTTAGAAAATTACCTGTGATTGACAGACGAACGGACGGACGGACACACAAGTGATTCCATTGGTGTTCTATTTTGGCAATTTCACCACTGAACATTAAGAGATCATTTAATTCCTTTGCATTTTTAAATCAAATATTTTCCGAAAGAATTGTACAGTTCAATTGTTTAGAATTATAACATCTATGAAAGAGAACGGGGGTGTTAATATTCTCTGAGCAGACTGGAAACATAGAAACATATTTACACTAGTATTGAACACTAGTATTGAATACACTAGTATTGAACACTAGAAACATGTTTACACTAGTATGAAATACACTAGTATTGAATACTAGAAACATGTTTACACTAGTATTGAATGCACTAGTATTGAACACTAGAAACGTGTTTATACTAGTATTGAACACTAGAAAATCTTCACCTTATTGCTTAACTAAATATGTTTATTTTCAATATGGTTTTTGGGATTCCGTAGCTAAATGACAAAAACGGAACCCTTATAATTTTATCCTATCTTTCTATCCATCGGTCTGTCCGTATGTCACAATCATTTTACTCGTAGACTATTGACACTATGTAGATAGAATGGATTGGATGGTAGATATTTTTGATGAACCGCTATACAATGAAAAAAATAATATGAAGGATGTCGATCCATGCATGTAACTGAAAGGTGAAAAATGATCCAGTGCACATAGGCGTGTGGGGTATTGTTAAATAGGTCTTAAAAATTATATGGCGGTTCCAACATAACTTTTTTATTTAAGTCAATAGTGTGAGTGGTGAGATATGCGCTTCTAAAGATATAAAAGGTGTACCCGCCCCCCAACCCTTCCACTAACGTGTTTAATATTCTGAAAAAAAAATAAGGTACTAAAACTTAAAATAAATTTTCAACGAAAATTGGTTCGATTAAGATATATTGTGTATTTTTTGAGATATAGTACATTCACGGTACCGACCGCGGTAATAACTTGATTTTGTCTTTGAGATATACAAACTTACAAATTTTATATTGTTTGGTGTTACCGAACCCTTCGTGTGTGAGTCCGACTCGCACTTGACCGGTCTATTGTAAAAGTTCAGTAATAGAATTCAAAATTGGAGTAATAGAATCTTAAAAATGAAAGGAGAGAAGAAGTAAAGCACTCAATATTTTGAAAATTTTCTGTAACACTAATTATACAAAGTGTTTTCGTATTTCAAAGCAGATATATTAAAGCGATCTTCTACGCCGCGCTTTTCTCTACTTTGGAAAACTATACAAAAAGAATTGTTTTTTCTTTAACACCAAAATATTATTTACATAACTGTTATGATTTATGAACAACTCGGATAACGAGACCATTTTGTTTCCACAAAGAATTCCCAATTGTGTATTTTCGTATTTTCTTTGTGCATTATTTAATTTGGTTATTTCTCATTATATAACCATATTTTCACTATGATTTCTGTTAATGTCACCATATAATTCAAATCCTAACAAATGGAAAGACCTAAAAGATTCCTTAAATTAACCAGCATTTTACAAAAATCATCACCGCAGGATTACTATGTAAATTTTTTTTAATAATAATCACGTAAGGAAATATCAGCAAAACAACACATCACTGTTTATGACCAATTGTTCTCATCACAAATTTATATATTTATCTAATTTAAACAGTTTAATCTCACACATGAAAATAATATAGTGAAAACTTTAATTTCACACATGAAAATAAAATATATATAATATTAATATACGTTGAACTTCATGTTATTATTAAAATGTATATATACTGAATAGAACAACAGTAATAAAAAATAACTGACGTTTATTTTATTATACATTTCCAGCACGTACCTACGCGTTTACGCGCACGCCCCAGTAAGACATAAATTCGATCAATCAAATTGTATTTATTTACATTTGTATCTCTTCACGCTTCGGAACATTCACATGAAATCTTGGAGCGTCGTAAACAGTATCGCCGAGGAAATAGCTCAACAATTTGATTAAATACATCTCGCTGGCATATGCATATAAATATTATACACCGTTCTCAAGGTTCCTGATGCTGTATGTCAATTACTAATTGGAAATTAAATGTTTATAAGGCTCTACGATGTTCGTTAATCCTGTTATATCTTAAGAACAACATACTAATAGTACAAATGCGACGATAAGTTTGTTTCTTTGTTTTTTTATTCATTCTGTTTTAACACCTCGACCACTTAAACTATGTCGCCTATCATGGAGATGAACATAGGATAACACATTTATCCCAAAATAAAATTAATTATTCACAATTAAATGAAACTCCGTAATGTAGTATTATTTAAACTTTCTTTAATTTCTTTACCACGACCTAGGTTTCGTTGTATTACAACATCTTCAGGTGGAATATTAGCGAAGATTTAGCTTGATTACCGAAGATCTTGGCTAATATCCCACCTGAAGATGTTGTAATACAACGAAACCTAGGTCGTGGTAAAGAAATTAAAGAAAGTAGAAATAATACTACGTCACGTAGTTTCATTTAATTGTGAATAATGAATTTCTACAAAATTAACGCCAAATATATTCAATATTAAAAACATTAATTATGTTTTTAGTAATTTAGAAATTACCCCTTTGGGGATTAAGCGTGAACTAGGTAATTACGTGATCCTAATTATGGAACAAGGCATTATAGCAACATATCAGCCTACGGCAACCTATTGCAGGGCACAATTCCTTTTTACGCCATTTCTTCTATTCTGTGTATATCAGACTACTTAGACATCTCCATTCCTAAGATCCAATTTCTTTACAAGACCATTTTGTCCATCATTTTATTCCGTTTCCGCGTGACCAAAACCGCTGATCAAAGCTAGTTATTATATTAGGCGCGCTGGAAATTATTAAATATAAAAATATAAATTACAAAAATTATCAGCAAACGCAGACGTCCGTCTACAATGTGTGCCCTTGCATGTATACCCGTCTGAATAGGCATAGTTTGCTATATATACCCCCTCCCCCCCCCCCCCACTGTGAATGCGAATCTACTGATCCACTGAGCTATTAGCACGTTCTTGGAAGTGTGGAACTTAACAGAATATTACTTATTTGTATTACATTACTATTTGTATGATGAAGGGTACATAAAGGATGAAGGGAATGTAATTAGTAGTATGCCTTTATTTCGTTACTTATTTTGCAATGTCATACTTTGTACTGATGCTTCGTAAAAAATACTTTCATTTAATAGATATTCATGTCGAGGTGTCCCAACTAAAAAAAATATTGTCATACAAACATTTGTCATATAAAATTTATGATGGTGTCGCATACCACATGTTCTTCTAAAAGTGTTAAGTTATCTTTTTGCAAAATGGACTCTTTTCTTTAAAATCGATTTCATAGTTTAGCTCCGAAGACACAACAAATAGATAGACAAACTCACTCTCGCATTTATCATAATAAATATGGACTCTTAACGAAAGGAGACATCTGTTTTTCTTTCCATGTTTGTCCTTATTCATACGTAACTCAAATACTAATTTTGTAACTTCAATGCTCAGTTTAGAGCATATTTCTAGAAATATTTGATGGTTCTATTTAGATAATTTATTTAAGTGGGGGATATTAAACTACAAAAGGTGTTGAACTATAAACTAATGCGTCATATTGCTCTTTTTTTAATAATTATTGCTTCACCAAAGCTTTAAAAGAGCCAAATTTTAAAAATACCGGCGTTTTAATCTTTAATCGTTTTTTTTTCATTTTTTAACTATCCATTATTGAGTGAATATTATCAGATGATGAATGCAGTGCGCTTCATTAAAATCATAATTTTAATGAAGCGCACTGCATTAAAATTAAAGCTGGAGATTTCACTAACACTCATACAATACCTTAAGAAGAGTGTTACAGAAAAGTACTACGTACGTAGCATACCTTATAATGCGTTTTAAAGAAAAACCAATTTGGTAAACATTCGACTGTAAAAATTATATTCAGTTATTTTAATAGCAAAAACATAACATTCAAGATGATTGGATCAAAAAGATATCGAATGGTTTCAGTCTGTCAAAATTATGTACAAAGGTTAAATTAACATTACTTATATATAGACGGAAGATTGAAAGCTGCGTCCAGTAATATTTCTAAGACGCTTATTCCAAAATGATAATAAACGGTTATTCCAATTCCATTTTTGGCAAAACGTTTTGAGTAATTTTTAAAATTGACGGTGCTGAGAGGTTACGCCATCTTTGCGAAAAATTTAAAGCTGATTATCTCGAAACTTTTTGATATTCTGACAAAAGTTAATAAGTAATTTTTTTGTATAGCATTACATTCTTTATATTTTATTTAACGTATAAAACACTGTTTGCGAGTTACAGTACGTTAAAATAAAAAAAAATGTTTTCCGAATTATTTGCTTAACTGCTGATCAAACGTTAAAATAACAAATAGCAAACTGGTAGAACACTATAATTTCTGCTATTTTCATCGTAAACGCCATTTTGATAAAAATGGTATTTTACGAATAACAGGTCATCTTAGATTTTTCGAAAAGTAGTTCTTGTCTAGATTAGCTATTTACCGGATGTGAAAATACAAAATTTTCAATTTAATGAATACTTTATTGCTAACCACTTTTACTTAACTAACTTTTACTTTGATTAACTTTTACTTAAAACGTTTTGATAGCATCGATAGTTTAGAAAATACAGTCAGCGTCATACAACAATAATATCATATGTAATAATAATATCTCCTTAAGTTTTACAATATACCTATCTCATAAATTCTTTATCTACTGCAAGATAGCCATTATAGTACATTATATTTTGCTATAGCTTGTATGTAAAAGTTAATGATCAAAATGTACAAGATATCCATTATAGTACATTATATTTTAGTATAGCTTGTATGTAAAAGTTAATTATCAAAATGTACAAGATATCCATTATAGTACATTATATTTTGCTATAACTTGTATGTAAAAGTTAATGATCAAAATGTACAAGATATCCATTATAGTACATTATATTTTGCTATAGCTTGTATGTAAAAGTTAATGATCAAAATGTACAAGATATCCATTATAGTACATTATATTTTGCTATAGCTTGTATGTAAAAGTTAATGATCAAAATATACAAGATATCCATTATAGTACATTATATTTTGCTATAGCTTGTATGTAAAAGTTAATGATCAAAATGTACAAGGACAAAAAAAAGAAAAAGGTATTAACAAAATGAACGACTAAAGTGGTTTAAAAAATTTACCTTTAGAGAATAACCATTCGAGGCGACTTTCGGCTGTTGACAAATAAAGTTTAGAAGCGGCCGTCGAAACAAATTCGAAAATGACACCTTAGAAACTTACTAAAATATTGAAATGAAACCATTCGTCTGGATTTACTTTAACTTGGAAAATCGTTGAAACAGAGCAAATGGGTACTACATAAATTAAAAAAGTATATTCTTGTAAGACAAAATCTTCCTCTTCAACGCCAGCACGGAAAGAACTAGTCCGTTAGAAGGGGAAATTCTACCCGCCTTACGTATCCTCATACCTTTTCTCCTTTTCTTGGCCCTAGACAGTTTTATACAAAGTAGACAACGTCGTTTAAAACTCCTATTGCTCTGGCGAAAAGTTATAAATTATGAAGGTAACTGTTTAAAAGACTATAATTATTTCTGCCATTTTTTGTGCACGTGTAATTTCTCATAAACAGAACCCAACTTTTCTGGTTAAGTGATACTCCCTAAGACAATTTTTTTAAAACTTACAAATTCAAAACTAAGGCATATATCGAATCCATCACGCGAATAGCTTTTAATAAACAATTTTCTCACATTAATAAAAAAAACGTACAAAAATTATTAAAGACTTAAAGTAAGAGCGAAATTACTGTTAACGCTTGCTTTTTGGCTGACTCAAAATGATATGTAGAAATTGAAGGACAAACCTAATGTTCTATAACGACCTTGTAAGAATTTGTTCTTTATAGACATATCTTTATAATACAAAAGAAACAAAAACTCAAGCGTTGCAGTTTTTCTACAAATATTTTAATTGGTGATTAAAATACAATTTCCAATCCATACATATATACTTCGACCTATGTCCTCTGAAGTAGATTAAAATAACTATATTTAATTAGTGTGTTTTTGCATTATCTCTTCGTATCAGCAACTTTAACATTAGAAATATGAAATAAGATGTTACAATATTTTGAATATAGCTTAATATTTTATCTAATAAATTGTTTTAAAGCAATGAAAAATACCCTGACAGTAGTAAAAGTGATTACGTAAAATATGCGATATTACATATATATATATATATATATATATATATATATATATATATACACACATATATATATATATATATATATATATATATACATATATATATATATATATATATATATATACATATATATATATATATATATATATATATATATACATATATATATATATATATATATATATATATATATATATATATCAGTGACAGATAAAGCCGACGCGGGGCCCGTAGCAAATGTGAACAGGGGGCCCTTGAGTTACATTGCCTATTGAAATTTAGGATGTAAATAAAATAGAACATTTACAAAAAGGCTTTTCGTGATTTAATGCGTGCAAATTTAGAAATAACACTCGTCAAATCAATATTTCTAAGTAAATCATTTTCTATATTCATTACAGTCATTCAAACGTTCTTGTCCCATTGTGTTCCTTAATACATTTTTTATTCGTTTTAATGTTGAAAAAGAACGTTCTCCACTGCAGTTTGTGATTTTCAAACTCAAGTAAATGCGTAACACTATTTCTACATTTGGAAAACACGATTCCAATGAATTTTTTATTAGAATTTTATAAAATTGGAGTTCCGAAGCCTCGTGTTTTTTGCTGTCAATACCAGCAGCCACATCTTTTTTTAGCAGCTCAGCGAAATGCACCAGTTCATTGCCCAAACCATCTTCCACGTCATCTTCCATGCGTTTAGCCAATGCAGCCAGTACATTATAGACTATGACAATAAACACTTAAATTTCAAATGGTTGTCCAGGTGTTTGATTTTCTACAACTTCATCGAGTGAAGTAGAGCCGCTAAATTGGTCGTACTTTGTATTTCGCTTGCGTTTTCTCATAGTCGTTTGCTGATATTCTTCACAGCCAATCAAGACTTTGGCTTTTGCCTCTACATCCGAAAATGTGGATCACATTGCTTGATATCCAAGCAATGCGATCCACATTTTCGGATATGATAGCCATGTAATGATTTATACAGAGCGTATCCTGTATTAAGGTCCTGATCTGACGACTGTAACGAGGCGTTAGTCGCTTGTAAGCGCTCTAGAATATCATTCCACGCTTTAATCATTATTCCTGTTTCTAACTTATTCATTTTCGAAACTAGGCCGTAAGCTTGATTACGACACTCTACCTTTTGATCGTTGTTATTGGATATGTCATCCAAAACTTGACTGATAGTGGTGAAGCCACATAAAAGTGCTTTCGTCGCATCAGCTCGTGCGGACCACCTAGTGTCCGATAATCTTTTTAAAACTGGAATATTGGAACCAGCATTTTGTAGTGCTTTTGTAAGAAGACTCCATCGATAGGTTGAAACGGAAAAAAATTAATATAGACTTTCAACGAGATCGAAAAAAAATAGATGCTTCTGTACAACATTCTGCAGCGCACTTTGCAACCAAATTTAATGAATGGGCAAAACAGGGAATATATTCCGCGTACTTATTTACATCCCTAATTCGTGCTTGTAAGCCGTTGTATTTCCCGCTCATGTTGCTGGCATTGTAATAACTTTGACCTCGACAATCTTTGATGTTGATACCTTTCTCACTTAAAAAATCTAGTAAACTTTGAGCAAGCTGTTCTGCAGTATGGCCTTCCATGTCCAAGAATCTTACAAACCTTTCGACTGGTCCAGATGGCAAGACATAGCGCACTACCAGAGTCAGTTGGTCTACATGCGATATATCTGGAGTAGAATCCAATGATATTGAATAGTATTTGCATTTCTTAATTTCGCAAATAATTTGGTCCCGTATACTTGATGCAATTAAATGGATAAATTCTTCGCATGTGGTTTTTGACAAGTATGACGTATGTCCTTTCCCTTTATTTGCATGAAGATGTATGTGTTCGGCCAGAACAATGTCAAATTTAGCTATCAATTCTAATAAGCCTAAATAATTTTCACTGTGAGGTGAACCAATAATTTCATCACTACCCCTGAATGCCAGACCTCGCTCTGCTAAAAAAAAAAATAATTAATGTAATTCGTTCTAAAAGTGACCTCCAATATCTTTCTTCGGTCTCTATTTGGCTCACAATTTGAGAATCAACACGCGCATCCTTGTTTTTTCGAACTAACAATGAAATTATTGCTTGTCTGTGCGAAGTGCTTTCCTCGTGTCTTTTTAACGAAATATGCGCGTTTTTCCAGTCATCAAATCCGTCTTTGGTAAACCGCACCGAACCTTCGGAATCCGTAACTTTGCAAACAAAACAAAAAAGTTTTCCTTTAGTTTCCGAATAACACAACCAATCTCGCATGTTTATCCGTTAGTTTATGTCTCAATGTAAAAAATGACTTCTCACAGAAACGTGATTTATTTTCATTCTCGTATATCTTCTCTGAAGTCAAAAAATTACTATTCAAATGCTACACTCCACTCATTGGAATATATTTTATTTTCTTTTTCGCTTATAGACGATGTAGTCACATCGCCAGCACGTGATACACTTTCGACCTCTCTTTGACTTGAAGATGAAGCTTCTGCGTCTAGAGGACTTGCTGTAAGTTCAACTTCCTTCTAGCTAGAAGATAATATCGCAGAATTAGGACTTCCTGTAGATTTGAATGCAATGGCACTTGCACATAATGTGACTATATCGGAATTAGTTACAGATACTAATGAATTTCCTATGGGCTGTCATCATCTGGACAATGAGATGCAATATCTTGGTTATCAATTTAATTTTTATTAGTTTCATTATCATCATTCTGAACATTAAAAAATTCAGACAGCTTACGAGTTTTTGATATAACAGCTTGATTCTTCTTTTCTTTTTCATCTTTTGCTTTACGCTTTGCACTTCCAGAAGCATAGTGTCTACCCGTATCTCTAGGTCTGTTGTTGCTCATTTCGATCTGTATAAAATAGGAAAATATAATGTGTAGTTGGAACCTGAAAACTAATGACAAAATCCCTTCCCATGACCCATAATACTAATACGAAACTATTCCGTCAAATCTTTTAATGTTTTTGTAAATGTAAGACAGTGTGCGAACTCTAAATACAATGACTTTCTATAATAGTCTAAATAGGATTACCGCTTATAAAATTTACGCTTCGCGTTAGCGTTGTTATCCAAGCAAGTACTGAGCAAGGCGTTTTGTTAAGGGGCTGCATTAACTATGAATACCTAACGCGGCGCGATGAGTGTGATGGCGGCATACACTTAGGTGTGTGAAAAAAATAGAGTCTTTGTACTCGCAAAAATAGGCTATGACGAAACATGAAAATAGTATTTATTTAAAAACTAAATGCCCAAATAAAAAACTGAAGGATGAGAATTTAGTACCTGATGTGTACCTATAAAGATCAAGTAAGTACTCAAAAAAGTACTTCTAAAATCCCTGCTGTTTTGGTATGCTAAGCGAAATATGCAAATTCTATCGAGAAAATTTTATTAAATCGTGTTTTAACAACTAACAAAATCTAGCAAATATTATCAAAAATAATATTTAAAAAAATCAGATTTTTATTTTATCTACAAATGAAAGGAAGTTGAGTTGAGGGTAACTTATTTTCATCAATGCAGCCCCTTAAGCAATTTCGCGTCGTGTCGCCCCCAATTAATGTTCGGCTCTAAAACATAGATGTCTCGTTTTTTGATCTTTGTACAGTAGGTTGGTATACTTTACCTATGAACAAAAAAGTTACCTACTTAGCAAGAAATTCAGAACTATTCGTTTTCATCATTTTCACTGTTGTGATATTATGTAGAATTTTACTGTTATAAAACAGTAGGATTATACTAATTTTGTATTAGTCCACCGTGATTGGCAAAACAGAAATGAAAACAGAAAAGCACGTAAAAACTAAGAAACTATATAACGACGTAAATAGTCCGTCAATAAAAAAAACAACAAATTTCACTCTTAAATCAAAAGAAAATAAACTTATGTAATTGTGGTAGGAACGAACGACTGAGTCCACTGACTGTTAAAGTAAGCTTATCAAATTAAGTATCCATTTTACTATTTTCTTATTGGTAATCATTTGAAATTGGTAATCATTCGGCTTATACAAACAGCTCAAATCGAAAACAATATTAGGGGATTCCCCCTGTAAGTATTGTGGTATTGCCAACTTGCAGCATGATAATATACAATTACAGTGTGGCCAACGCTCACTTTGAGAATAGCTAAAGTGTGTGCGTTTCCATTACACGTACACGTCATACTGTCGCAATCATGTTCACTGTCTTCTACGACATCTATCTCTTTAAAAGTTAAATACAAAATTTGATATTTATAATCGGTAATAAAATTCTGCTTTATCATCCATTTTTATTTAATCAGTTTCCTACCGCTTTTTTCCAACCTACGGCTGCAAGCAAGGTATCAGCTTCATGGCAAAAAATTACTTCCCTACTTATTAGAAAAAGAACCCCAACCTAATTTTTGTTGATTTGTGTTTTTTTTGGGCACAGGCGCGGGGCCCCCCAAGGCGCGGGGCCCGTAGCATTTGCTGCCTCCTGCGACATGGCTAATCCGGCACTGATATATATATATATATATATATATATATATACATGAAAAGCTAAATGTATTGATGAATATATATAAGGGAAGAAATTAAGTTCAATATCACCGTAATCGACGATTAATTACGCTTAATATGGGGAAAATTAATTTATATTACCATCATTATCCTTGTCGACTTGCGTTTCCTCATTATCGCGTCACGCTTTCAGGCTAATTAGTCAATCAATTACCCAGTGAGCTGTTTATTGATGTTACTGTGTAATTTGTAATATATATATATATATATATATATATATATATATATATATATATATATATATATATACCAAAAAACGGTTTGTACCAAAAAAATGTTTATGTATGAAAATATTTGCTTTAAAAATGAATACTCGAAAAACCTACATGACGAAAGACGTAATAGCTTAACAGAGGGCTAAATTAATGGCAAGGAATTATAACTATATAAAAATAACATAAAGTAAAATATTTGTCAGGAATAAAGGTTACTAAGTGATCACGACTCACTGCCCATGCTAAAAAACTTCGGGCACTCGCAAAGAAAAAAAAAAGACTGAAATGATCAGGAGTGGTCAAAAAGAAAAGAAAGTGGTCATTAAAAGAAATACCGAGGTGAAGTTACTCCATTAGAAGGTTAAGCACGGTAGAAAAAAACAGCAACTAATTAAAAAGAATTTTCAATAAAAAATTAATATTGCAAAAGAAATTTCGTAAAAAATGTCTGCTCGAAAACTAATCAACCTAATAAGGATATACAAAATGTAAGAAAGGAAATGGATTAAATGGTTTCTTCATTTATTAAATGAAAAATATCTTATAAAAACAATATACAAAAAAAAAAAAAAGGAAAGAAAAAGAATATATATATATATATATATATATATATATATATATATATAAACACAAGAGTACAAGACGTTATAGTTAAAAATACTGAGGAGTAAACACGTATACTTATTTAACTTTAACATTCTACCAAATAATTTTAATTGTTTCTAGATGCCCAAGATAAATTTCATCTCGTCTTCAATGAACAGATGTTTAAGGTGTTATCGAGGAGTCCCATTTACCTTAAACCTCTGCTGCCTCCCACAGCCTCAGCCTCACAGAAGTCACTGGACCTGAATATTACTTACTTTTCTATACTTTGTCCCAATAGGCGTGGGCGGCGCGTGCACGTAACCAGTGTCTAAGTTAAATAGTGTATAAATTATTGAATTTAATAATAAATCACATCAAATACTTGATCTTATTTATTATTTACAAAAATCAATAAAATCAAATGTAATTTTACCGGTTATCCTTCAAAATAAAATATTAAATTATAATTTGGTTATAACATCAAAATTTTAAGTCTACCCAAAAATAAACAATAATTACATAAATAGTACTATACTTACGTTTTGTTACATTCAATACATTTTTAGTAAACTAGCTTTGGTCCGCAGTTTTGCTCACGCGGAAGGGATTATAAACAAAATAATTTTATTTGTGAAACTATTGGATCTTAGTATTCAAAATAGCTAAGTAATTTGATACACCTAATGTGATGATTCTTTTTAATATAAAAAACCCTAATTTGGGATAAAAATTATCTTATGTTCATGTCCATAATACTGGCTACACATACTCCTATGCAAAAGAACTCGGTTGAGTAGTTATGTCGTGATAAGCAAACGAACAAACAAACTCACTTTCCCATTTATAATATTGTTAGTAGATTTAAAATTCATATCAATAGAAGGGAAACTTAACTGCTTCTGTGGCGTAACCCGGAAACGGGTTCCTAATGTTATGTCTGCACATCATGTCGACACGTACATAAATACAAATTGACATTCCTTGGTCGTTATTTCGATCATGACATTATGACATGCTCTTATTATGAGCTTACTACACCATTTTATCAAGAGTAATAAATAATTTTCGCCGAATGGCATCTCTGGAGGAGTCTGAACAATAAATTATATTTGACGTCAGTAAATATGTACTCGTAACAATATAATTTCATCGAACCATATCTACCTACGGGATACGTAGATATATAAATGTAAATACCTTTAAAGAAATTACGCGCTTGTGTGACCCGCTTATGTGAAAAATTTTAAATATTGTCATGGGAACGCGTCAAAAAGCATAATTGCTGGTACATTCACGATGGAGCTTTGTTTGATTATTTCATTATTATTAAGCATTTTCTATCCTCTTCTCGTATTTTTTCATTGTACTATTTTTATCTTTCTCTAAAGAGTAACATAGAAATGAAATAAGAAAATAGCTGTGCTTAATAACCTTTGCTTATGGGGATCGCTCATATTTAGCTTTAAATATCCTTCACTTTGAATATGAGCAAAGAAAGCAAACACAAGTTTCATATTTGCGAACTTTTCACAGTGTTACACTGTCGATAAATGTTACCCGAACTAAGTAAGAGTAACTTGAGATGCTTACACCATATACTAACAAGACTCATTTTTAGCGTAAGCGTGGGCAAAGTCTAGCTTCGAGAGTTTTTAAATATAATTTTCTTTGATCTTTTCAGTACAGCAATCATATTTAAAATATTGAGGGCAAATATTATGAACAAGCCAAGTTGTTACTTGCAGCGCGTGTCGTTTTGCCTTTACTTGTGAAATTTAATTTTTTGATCGAGTATAATAGTTAAAAAGTTTCAAGAAAACATCCCCTCTACAGGAACATAAAATAACTTCAAATACTTGATCTAGTAGTATAATAGCATAGAACGTAACAATAGCATACTTATTCACTTGAATGTAATTACCATGTTGTTTAAAGTCAACACAAAACTTTAAATATTTAAAATAGGTATTAACATAATGAATTATCATCCTT
The DNA here is from genome assembly GCA_039881145.1 of Druceiella hillmani. NCBI lineage: Eukaryota > Metazoa > Arthropoda > Insecta > Lepidoptera > Hepialidae > Druceiella > Druceiella hillmani. Next base: position 16,694,299 of record JAYKKI010000023.1, read on the forward strand.
AAGTACTATCGTGTGGATTAGTACCACTAACCAAAAAATATTATTGGACAATTATCCTATCCAGCAATTGTTACCTAACGAAGTTGAGATAGGAATACTTACCTTATTATAAATCGATCATCAATAGGAAATTATCAAATGACAAAAATACTAGTAAAATTATCATCATATATAGTTTAAAGAATGAATTGATAATGCTGAAAGAATTGTCTCGCTTTTCACTTATTCAGGTTTTTACTTTTTTACCACTAACGAATCAGTGCGCTACTCTGTCATCCAGTCATCTATGATATCACGCGACACGAGTAGCATTGCCAACACTACCGGAAGTTCGAAGTTCGTAAACATCCTTCGTATCCGGAAGCTTCCCACAAAAATCTCCCACTTTTTATAATTGCACTACGTCGTACATACAAAATTTACTAAGTATAAATTAGGTATTATACCACGTGTATATGCACTACGTCGTACATTATTTATTATATATTTATTATTATAAAATTTACTAAGTAACAATTAGGTATTAAGTACACATAATTACAAAAATACCTAGAACTAAATATAAAGAATAACGACGACAAATTTCAATTCAATTAATAGCTAGAAGATAGAGTTCGTAAGCGCAACGTCTTTTCTGAATTGCAAGGAATATAAACGTAGCATACCCGAATGAAAATCAGTAGGAAATAAAAAGGGGAAGTAACCATACCGTCACATATACAGATATCGCAGGAACGTCATTCGCACTATGTCAATGATTAAGCTGCACTTGGCTTCATGTGGGCTCTAAAGAATGGAGACAGATAATAATCGGCTTTGCATTAATGAAGTATACTAGCAGGCGAATTAATGACACTCATTGAAAGTTCTTTAAATTATACAACACGATTCGATGTTTCAGATACGATTAGTTTACTGCGTCCATCAAATACCTACGAAACGTCAATCGCAAATCAAATCTGACTCACAAATCAACGACCTCACCTAGACGATGTTGTGGGATTTCGCTGACCGCATATTCGTATTTAATAGGAGCGTGTGCTCAACTGTAACTCTATATTAAGTATTTGTTTGCATTAAGCCGTAAGCCGTTTCCTGCACTCCGCTCAATCACGGCGCTGATGTCACACTGCAGCCGTTCGCCATCTGCTGCATCCTTGACGACTGTAAAAAAATCGGTATGTCATCCGCGAATAACAAATAACGCACAATCTTTATTGCATAACCAATATCGTTTACCAGAATAATAAGAAGGAGGGGTCCTAGATTCGAACACTAACTCACTCCCGATGGTGTAAAGTACGTCTCGGATATAAAGTTACTCAGTCTTACGTATTGCAATAATAATACATTTATATTTATGTCACGAAATTTGTCGAAAATCACAAGTATAAAAAATGTATTGGTATACCCACTAGTAGGTCAACCTAAATCAGTTATATTTATGTACTGAAACTTACCAAAAATATCCCTGTTTTTATAACCACACTACTTTTCATACACATAAAATTTATTGGGTGTCAAAATATATTAAAAAACCCACTAATAATTCTAAATAATTTAGTGATATTTATATCCCGAGACTTATCAAAAATCTCCCGCTTTTTATAACTACACTACGTTGTATTCACAAAATTTAAGTCTATATAATACTACTATATTTATATCCCGAAACTTGTTAAAAATCTCCCGCCCTTATTAACTACACTATGTCGTAAACATAAAATTTGTTGGGTGTAAAAGAGGTGTTAATAGACCTACTGTTAAGTTTAGATAATGCAGTTATATTTATATCCTGAAACTTATCAAAAATTTCCTCCTTCTTATAACTACACTACTTCGCACACATAAAACGTATTGTGTTTAAAAAAGTATTAATATATCCACTACTAAGTCTAGATTTCCAATTATATTTATATCCCGAAAATTGTGAAAAATCTTCAGCTTTTTATGACTGCATTACATGTACAAAAAATGCAATGTGTAAAAAAGGTATTAGTAGACCCACTACTAAGTCTTCATAATACAGTTATATTTATATCTCGAAACTTATCCAAAATTCCCTACTTTTGTAACTACATTACGCTGTTCACATAAAATATAGTGTATTTAAAAAGGTATTAATATACCTACTACTAAGTCTACATACAATACAGTTATATTTATATCCCAAAAGTTATCGAAAATCTCCCTCCTGTTATAATTGCACTAGGTAGTACACACAAAATGTATTGTATGCAAAAACTGTATTAATAAACCCACTAATAAGTCTAGAAAATACAAATATATTTTTGTATACCGAAACTTGGCAAAATTCTTCCACTTTTTATAACTACACTACGTCAAATTGCAATGTGTATAAAAAAGGTATTAGCAGACTCACTACTAAGTCTGCATAATATAGTTATATCCCGAAACTTATCAAAATCTCCCACTTTTTATAAATACACTACGTCATAAGCAGAAAATTTATTGTGTGCAAAAAAGATATTAATAGATCCACTACTAAGTGTGGATAATGCAACTATATTCATATCCCGAAACTTATCAATAATCTCCCGCTTTTGATATCTGCACTGCGTCGTACACCCAAAATTAATTGCATGTAAAAAAAGCATTAGCAACTAAAACTGAAATAAAACTTCAACAATTAAGTCTAAATAATACAGTTATATATATATATATCTTGAAATTTACCAGAAATCTGCCACTTTTGATTATACTACGTCGTACAAAAAAATATATCGTATATAAAAAAAATATTAATTACTAGCAACACAACTAATTTGATCTTTAAGCTGATTTATTTTTAATAAATGAAAAGAAAATTTTACACTAAAATGTCATTTTACATTATGACGAAAAATAAAAAACCGATTTGTTTTTTTTGTTTTGCATTTTTGCTACTATGTTGAAGTTGTTTTAAATAATAAAAAAGTAAATAAAAAAATGTTTGTTGAATTGACATCATTGACATCAAACATTGACATCAAACAAATTTTATTGAATTGACATCATTATGTACAAACTGGTTAAAGATGTTGGTAATCCCTAAAATTTCACGACTGTTAAGGGACTAATGGCTTTTTAATTTTTTTTAATGAAATGGAATAACGATCTGTTGTTATATTTGAAAAGATAAATAAAATAAAATTAACGATTACTGCCCATAAACACATTTACCGCCATGAATTATTCTTTGTGATGAGTTTGTGTCACATTTTTTGTACCGAAAAGGAAGGTCGGCGGGCTGCACTTGAATTTAGATATAATTTTAGGTGTGATATCTATCACACCAAGCAATAGTTCACCTGTACTATTAATAAAACTATTCATTTGACATGAAGGTTATATTTCTGGTAATTCAGCGTTCATGTCACACATTTTACTCATCCATTTAATAGATTCATTTAAATTCAAACCCTTTAAATGAATTTATTAAATGGATGAGTAAATTCTGTGTGTAAAATCTGTGAGTCTCCACTTTTCTCGTATATCTGAGAGTACCGAAAAAATAATTTCTAATTTTTCGATACACTTAGATATATGAGAAAAGTGAGTGTTAATCAAAGCAATGTTGCTTTTAAAGAAAGAGTCTTTGAAAGCGTTCTTTATCTAAAAAATTGCTGCAGCATCTGTGTTGTCAAAGTCATCTGTTACAAATTTAATGACATTGAAACGTTGATTGTAGAACAAAACAGCTTGAAGCCACATTCCAAATCGAGTTACCACCGGTTCGGGTGGTAACTCGATTGGGACACAGTAAGAAGTTTTTCCTCATAGGTCTTAATGCGACTAAGTATCTCGAGGAATATTTTTTTTATTGTCAAAACCAATTTATTTCCTTTTGCGAACTTACATCATATTTATTCGGAGAGTCGAAGAACTCCATGATGTCGTAAATAAACTTAAGACAAAATACCTGAAAGGTTTTGGCTGCCTTGATGACATACATAGTAATATATACTATCTGTTGTGTATGTACATCCAAACAAAATATTTATAAATGTTTTTAACACTCATACATAAGCTGTAGAAAAGTATTTCAAATTTCACTCAAACAAAAACTTTTCCTCGGTTCTGCATACATTCCGACGATCTTTATTTTTAGATTTTATGTACTTTTTCCTTGTTATAAGAGAACGGCCCAGAATATTAAGCAGGTATTGAATCGTCGGCACCATAAGCCTTGCACTGGACCATTTCTGATAATTTTACTCAAACAAATAATCAAACCACCAAATCTTATAAACCCACGAACACAACCGGCTACGAACCAGTGCCTAGTGTCCTAATATAACAAATTTCGGGATCGCAATACAAAAATACCGACAAAACACAGATAGACGGATACTACGAGTGATCCTGTACAAATTCATTTTTTACCTTTTAGTCTGAAATTCTAAAATTGATGGCACAATGGACAACATTGAAAAATATATCTGGACAGGCTCGGAGAAAAAACTACCTGTATGATATAGTACAAAAGGTGCGAATATATAAAGTGAACCAAATCTTCTCAAATTAATTGAGAAGTTATTAGATCTGTTCTAGAAATGTGGGGCGAAAAGTATTTGACTGGCTCTTCGATCAATAAACCTCACTTAGGTTGTTATCTATCAACAATTTTGTAATCGGGTTATTTCATTTTGACAACTTTTTATCTCCATTATCAAGGAATTTTCTATTGACAAGATTAGTTTAAACTAAATTCCATAATTCCATTCTGTTTTGAATTACATTACTAATCTCTTGTCGCACGCTTCCAAAATAATGTTTTCTTATCGAAACCAATACAATAACTTTCTGTTTATTAAAATAAAGACCTTTAAAAAAATGTTGGTCCTACATAAAACTTGTATAATTATTTGCATAAATCATTTGAATACATATTTGAAAAAAACTCTATGTACGTAAATCATATTAATAAAAAATTGGCCATCTTAGCCATTAGTATTGATAATATGGCCACACATTCAACTTTAGCATCACTTACTAATTTACCTTGCAATTTTAATTTACATTACCAGCAGATGATTTTACCAATATTTAGCAAAAGAAAGAACAAACAATATTTAAAAAGTCTGAGTTAAAAATACTTCTTTTATTATTTTCTATGAAAAACAACGTTTTCAACAGTGAAAGAGCCATTCAGTGAAAGAATCCTGAAATATTTCAATTGATCATCTTATCGGACTAGCTACATTAAACTGAATTAGCCCTCCTTTCTTACTCAGTCACTTTTTGGAAACGATCTATTAAAGTAATGCCATTGCCTTAATCGATAAAAAAATAAACGGTTAACCGACATTGACATTCGCTCTGTGTTAATCAAAATTTAACATAATTTTTTCGACTACCCTGTCGGGCCTATGAGATTCACGGATTAGATGTTAGGTAATATCAATAGTTTTCGAGATAAAAACGAAAAACTTAAAAAAGGGATCTTTCCTCCTACCTCCGCCGCCGAAGCGCCCATGATCCTTGGGGATCAAAGAATAGCAATACCAAATTTTAAAACTAGACGAATTATTTGGTCAGACTTTCTTCATTTTATCAGGTTATAGGTCCAACACAATATGGACTTTTGCAGGTTTCCCGTAACGAATCGTGACAGCTACAAAGTGTTTGTTACACAGTGATTACATTGATAACTTCTAAATCTCAAGAAATTCCTGTAATTGAAAAATGATTAATTTACGAATTTATTTATTTAGTACTAGTTCTTATTCTGTGGTTGATCGATAATAAATAGTTCCATAAAAATTAAAATAACTTTTCCTATTTGCATCGACAATTAAATATAAATAAATAAAAAGCTAATTCTTTTTAACCAACTCATACATTAAAAATACTCGAAAGTGTTAATGGTGTATACACTAAAAAAAGGGTGTACACTACTAATATCAATGAGCAGCCATAGACTTAATATATTCGTAGTACATTACGTCTACGTGAGCAGCATAACTGTTTTTTGTTTTTGAAGTAAGTAAGGAGTAAGCTGTTGAATGGGTGACGAGAGCATTACGAAAAGTGTGATCGGGCGAGGCGAACGGAAGTTGAGAGGGAGATATAAGTTAGGGAAGACAGAAAGAGGGAGAGAGTTACGTTTCGTATATTACTGTAGGAACAAGAGAGAGAGAGAGGTGCGAGCACACATTTTCTTTCTCTCTTTCTCTCATAGCCAGTTATGTTTCGTATATCTAAGACACAGTGCAAGCCTATTGTCTGTATCACACTATAAGAGCAAGACAGAGCAGTACGCGCGCACATTTTCTTTCTCTCTTCCTCTCATAGCCAGTGCATGAATTATATATATATGCGAGTTTGCTAGCGTTACGCGAACGGTGATTTTTTGTAATTTCATTTCGTTCTTGAACAATTTTATGAATGATTATTTTGTTCAATACATTAAATATTCTACGTTTAAAGTGAATAAAATTGTAAATTCATTTTAAAGTTAAAGTTTTACTTCAGTCGTGTGGTCTAAAGCACACTCGTTTTTTTTAGATTCTGCTCACATCCGCAATTGTCAATTTTCAAAATAATTCCAAGCTGAAGTTTGCCAATTTTTATTATTATAACCTTAATATTGACATTTTCAATATTATAAACCAACCAATTATTTTAAAATAGTTTTCAGTTCGATTATTGAAATTTTTACGATCGTTCGGAGTAAGACATACTTATTAATTATACTAAGTACAGCTAAGCTACCTTATTTCTAAAAAGTAATTTGAAATTCTTTTTCAAAACCTCAAAATATTATTTTATTCTATTTAAATAAAATTTATTAGTACGAGTTAACCATACATATGTACGTATTCTGTATTCTTAAATACTGGCTAAAACAATGATTTCATCAAAAGACATTCAATACATTTTCACAAGTTATTTTATATTTTCCGCAGCTTGTCATAACATACATGTCTTATACCTAGCTTGTATTGATATTTATTGTAACATAAAGATATAACTAAATGCATCGTATGAAGAATACTAAATATATCTGATCACACACAAGAAACTTATCGATTTTCCGGCGCATGTTTCAACACCGTCGTAAACACAGCAGATTCTTATCTCTCGGCTATCCCTTGTTATCTAAAACATTATTACAAGTGGACTTCTATTTCTTGCGATAGATAAACCAGTTTTGACAATAATAATTTACATCTGGCTGTTATTGATAGTTTAACAACATGACGTATAACGAATGTTATTGTTTGGAATAACTTTATCGGAATACAAATATTTATCTGCTCTGTTATTGCACAAGTCACAAACTTTTAGCCATAGGCACTACCTGCCAAAAAATAGTATAATTTTTTTGACTAAAGAAAAATATAAACAGTACATAAGTCATGGCCATTTTCAATAGGTTAGTTTTAATCGACGAGTTCGACAAGAGGTACGACATAGGAAATGACGTGCCCATTTCTGAAGAACTAGTATTATCCCCCGTTCACACTATTACGGCTTCTACGAATAGGTTTTCTGATTTGGTAAAATATAAACACACGCGTAAAGTAGCGTACGATATGTGTACTGTAGTAGAAAAGGAAGTGTTAAGTCGGAACAAGCCGACATGATGCGAAACTGGCCGAATTAAATTGGAAAGAGCCGACAAGATGCGAAGTTCGCCAATGGGCAGACAAAACGCGAATTTAGCCGAATTAAGCTGGAAAGAGCCGACAAGACATGAAGCTAGCCGAATAATAAGACGCGACGTGCTATCAGAACGTTTTTACTCCCATCCATTTGGAAGGGAGTTAAAAACTTTTTATAAAACGCGCCATTAGATATATCATATCAAATATCAGCGCGTTCACATTATACAGTTTGTTAATCAGTTAGTTAGAACATTTCGTAAAATATGAACGACGATATTGTGACTGTGGTTATTTTCTATTGGTATATGTGTAGATTACGAAAGAAAAATATAAGGTGCATCCAATTTTATCGTAGCCTTTAAATCTAGTCACTTTTAGACACTCGTGTTTTAACTAAAATTATTTTTATTGTCTCTCTAGGTCACTCTTGTCTTTTATATATTCAATACGTATTTGTATACACAATACATATTTTGAAAAATTAAAATATTTCAAAGTTAAAAAAAATTCCAACAACTCTTCACTATGCTCCAAACTGGACGTTGGCGATTGCACTTCTAATGCCTGTAGAGGTGATTAGGTTGTGGAACTATCCTTGTAATCTTGAACAGTGTCCTGTATTTTAATAATATGTACTATTATTACCTGGATTTTGGTGATAATTACTGTGTTTCTTAATACTTTATTATAGGTCAATGACATCCCCTTGGAATTGAAGGGTTTCATCTGCGTTGAACGATAATGTTATGGGTAAAAGACTTCAAAAAAATTTAAATAATTTTTTTTCTCTGCTTTTGTGTATTTACATTATTCAGAAATTTGATCAGTTTATTGTTGGCCTCGTTTATTTTCTCTTCAACAAATTCATATTTGTATTCTTGCTTACTTTGTTTGAAATACCCGTGCTTCCTTTCTTTGTAGGGTCTTCCCTTCTTTTTTTTCTATTTCTCCACTATTTTACATTTTCGTTCCACTTTTCATTGTAGGTTACACTTCCTTCTCCTGCCTCATTAGTTTCTCCGCTTTCTTGACATACTATTGTATCAATAGCTTTCTTCAAAAATTACAATATTTATAAGGTTCGTACTAATAAAATAACCATATTTCTTTTGGTTTTTCCCCTTTTTAAGATCTTTACTCCAGCTTTCTCGAATCTGTGTCCACTTTTTAAGAACTACTTTACCTGAAAAATAATTAGATATTACAAAATTATCTAATATAATATCTGGATATATCTGAATATTCATAAAAAAATGTATATTATACTTTTAAAGTCACCGTCTTGACCATCACCGCTATAATTAAATTCATCTTAACAATGGAAACAAATAGTAAACGGTTTTACTGTTACTGCTGTATCGGTGCCTTAGATGAGAAACATTTATGAGCTAGAAAAGCATCGAACAGTGGCTCAATGTTTTTCAATTATAAGGAATTCTTTTCAATTGTTCTGTTGGCTGTAGTGAGCTCTGGCTACCGATTCATAGTTATAAGTACAGATTATTATGTGCAAAGACTTCGATTCTTAAATTTTAAGAAGTATTAACTTCTGGAAAAAAATTATTTTTAGTAATTTGCAAGTACCAGAAGCATTTGCATTCAAACTTGAATAAAAATATTCCTTACGTTTTTATCGGCAACGAACATTTCGCATTGTATAAATATTTAATGAGACATTTTGGTGGAACACAGAATCAGATCAAAGGAAAAGAGTTTATAATTGTCGTTTGACAAGAGCCAGAAGATATGTGGAATGCGCCTTTTGGCATTCTAGCAAACAAATGGAGAATTTTCGATAGGACCTTGGACGTAAATTTTGTTTCAATAATAAAGATACAATTATCTGTTTTATATAACTTCATTAAATAAAAATACGGAATAAATTTCGATAATGTTAATAATCAAAAAGAAAGTGTCCGCCTTGAAAACGTGCAAGGGGAGCAATAAACGCCTATTCTAATTACAACTAATGCATTTAGAAATATGTTTGCTAATTATTCTGAATCAGTATATAGATCAGTTCCGTGGCGAGCTAAAGTTGTTGCTTTGACTAATTAGTTATTTCGTATTATACCTACGTGATAAATAAATTACAAAACTTACCAAATTCTTATCTTTGGTTTTTATTCAATTAATTGAAACCATAAATCCATATTTTATCCCATATTACTGGTCTCCCTTTAATCAGTGTTATCAGTAATTCCAAGTCAATTTTATCCATCGTATGAGCAAAGAACACGTCTAAACACGTACAACCGATTGCACAGAGTAACTGACTAACTCACTGAGGCATCCTCGTCTCATCACCCCACTCACCATACTTCCACCTACAGTGTACGATGCAAAAAAACGGATCATCGGAATTCTTTCGTTCAGATGTAAAACCCACTACGACCGTTTCGTTTTTTTAATTCTTATGGTTTTCAGTGATAAGAAGCGCCAGCAAATATAAACGAATGAGTTTTTTGCCGCATTCGATTTTATCGTACAGTGAGAACACACTCATTTACCTTTGCATAGACCACTGTAAACTGCACAAGAAAGACCTTTCGATAAGCTGCAACGTGTGAAAGCGCTGTTATTCTATTAATATGATATCAACTGTTTGGGTTTGAATGAACTGCAGAATTTAATTAATAAACTATATAATAAATATCGACAGAACCTTTTGATTCCATTGTGATATTGCGTAATGATATGACTCTACTGACAGAAAGGGGGACAGTATTACACCTTATCCCGAGAAAATATATCGATAGATATGAAATATTAGAAACAAATACTAATAACTATAAGTTGTAATAAAGGGAGCGAAAGGTGGCCCACTATACAATATTCGTTGAATAAGTGTTCCAAAAAAGAAGACGCCCAATCCAGTCGGATCCCAAATTATTACAGACTTAGAATTCTTCTTAATGGTTAAGTTAAAAAATGCGTAAAACAAACATGGCAATGTCAGTTCATTCATTCTCATTAAAATAAATGTCATAGTTATTTTAAGCATTTTCTACAGATAAAAGTTGCCACATCATACTTTATAATTTCTTCACACTTTATAGTTTAAGAGAAATTAATAAATTTTTGAAAGTAAATAGAAGAAAAATATGCATTTTAAGGAATTTAGGGGCAGTGCCCCTAAAATCCTAAAAAATATTCGCGCATAAGTAGGGGAAAAGGAGGGTTAAAACAAGGGCGTTATGCCGCGGTACATTACGCAGGACTACATTCGTTAAAGAAAGCTTAATTGCACATGTACGAAGTATTCATACAAATTGTTTTGGCACAGTGGGAAAGACACTTCGTGGTACAAAAAGACATATTTTAGATGCTATCTTTTTCTACTCTAAAATGTTCCCGCGCAAAGCGGACAGATCACTAATGAAATATAATCGTGGTATATATTGTATGTATTTGTTTTCATTTCTCATATTGGTTTTCCCCTTATCAGCTATATAATGACCCTTTGACAATGGCTTAACCCCGAATTGAGTAAACGAACCAGAATCATGTAAGTTGTTGATTTATAATTATAAGTTGATAAAGTTGGCGTGCTCCGTTATATGAGAGTTAAAATTTATATTACATTACAGGAAAAATGGTAATAAAAAGTCAATTATATTGCATATTATCCCCAAGAATTACACTGAAAATGCCTGTTTTTTATTTCAATATGCTGACTGAATACAACGGAATAAAATATACCTAATTTTGGTGCGAATACTTTTGACAGAATGATGAGTTCCACGGCGATCTGGGAATCCTCTTCAGTGAAATAAGAAATGTTATTAATGTTACATCTGTGTAATATCGGATTTCGTATAAGGGAGACTTCCGGAGGCAATATTTTCAAAATATCGAATCAAAAAAATACTGTTAATGCCTATGATAATTTGGTGTTTCACTTTGTACCGACGACAGCGTGCCTCTTTCTCCCTGAAATTTCAGAAGTTAAGCGAGCCAAACAAATTAGTATAAAAATTGTTAAGCTTTGAAACAAAAGCTTAACAATTTTTGTACTAATTTGAAATTATACAAAAGGCACAATAAAATATTTGGCGCAGAATAGTATAAATGTCATCATGTTGCACTTTGACATGCGATCCAGATTACAAAGATGACTAACTAAACAATAAAGTATCCAGTATCATTACTTGATGTTATATATCTAATAAACTAACCAAGTCATACTTATATGACGCTAATTACCTACACGTGAAAATTAAACTATAAAATTCAAGGAACGCTGTAAGTTTATGGAAGGTTATTATTGTAACAACAAAGGAGATCGTGACGGCCATTTTCTCATACACTTGTTAATTGGTCGATATAATAGACAAAAATAGACTCAACATGTTAGATGTCCTATTCAAAAATAACATTGGAATAATTTTAAACATTACTTAATACAATACCTCAAGGTTATTTCATAATGTATCTGACATTTAAGGTAGGTAGAAATATTTGTATTCATCTATTCTAAATCAAATGGTCATCATTTTTTTTACAATTATGCTTCAAAAATATTTAATTATGGAATTTACGATCGTGTGTTTATATGGCATAACAATTAAAATTCCTAGGTTCGCAATGATCAAAGATTAGTGATGCTATCAAATATTAATTTTGACTTATGGCATTCTATCAATATTGTTTAGTGGTAACTCATGATAAAAGATTATTGGAAATATTTTATTTATTCAGTCACTTTTTTAAAATTCTAATTTCAAAAAATACAGGCACCTGCCTGTAACTAATTTTAAACGTATAAAATTAATAATAAAATTTTATTTAAAAAAAATCAAGTCGTCATGGAACGTCTGGCAGATGTGAAGCATCTAAATTTTTTTATGTTGTTATATTTTTATTTGTATCAATTGAAAACGAAAATAACAAATATTCAATTGTTAGTAATAAAATATTAATTTTATTTTATTTTCATGAAATAATTGATTGTAGAAATATTTCTTATAGTAAACGCTTGTAACGTGATATAAACGAGTAAAATTGTAAACATTAGTAAATAAGAAAGAATATTGATCCGAATTAAGTCAGAAAGAGCGGACAAGACGCGATTTTGGCTGAATGGCAGACAAGACGCGAAGCTGGCCGAATTATGTATACACTAAGCTGGCTGAATGGCAAGACGCGTCTTGTTATCGTAACATTTTAACTCCCATCGGAACATTTTAACTCCCATCCAAACGCGCGATTAAATATCTCACGCCAAAAATTCTGTTTCTGTTCATTAACATCGTACATCCTACCGATACCAAATAGCCGAATACAATCAGACTGAAGTCTCGAATGTCTCTTACATTAGACGTTATAAATCAGTAACAAACCATATAAGAGTAACATGACACCATATCATGACTTTATTCTTATAATAAACATTAGAACAAAAATAATAATTACTAAATTACAGAAATATTTCACTAGACTGAAATATCCAAAAATTTAACAATGACATTCTTCGAGATTGCTAATCGAGGAAAAGAAAATTTTAAAATCCGGAACAAAGGTCATCACCGAACTGAGAGATGCTATGACAAGTGCAAGAGAAAAACGTGTATAATCTAAAAATGAAACGAATAGCGGTTTACGACTGCAAATGAAAAATGGCATGAAAAGAAAGCAGACAATAACACCAAACAATACTAGATATAATTTTTGAACAATTTTATGAGATTTATGATCTTAAAAGTGTCAAAGCCTAAGTGAGTTAGTGAGTTAGTGGGAAATTAGTGGGAAATCGATAGAGGTAATAACCATAAACCTTCGATTTTTTTTTAATACTCTCAAAACATGAGTATATAAATTTCCTCTTAGGAAAATCAAACTACTACGTTCATTTTATATTTATTGTTCCTACAATATCTTTATGTAGTCAGCATCGGTAAATCACAAAAATATATTTCAGTAATAACATTCCTATAGAGAATATAATGCTTTGGAAAAGAAAAGTAATCTGTGAAAAATAACGACGTTATAAGAAAAACCTGCACCCAATGATTTTATTGGGAAAATGTCGATGTAGCCGAAACCCATTTTGAAGTCGAAATAGGCCAGATCTATTTCATTAGTCTTTAAAACTGAATTCATATTTACAGTCCGTAAGCTAGGACTGAGCTAGAACACAATTTGTCTACTATAGATTAGATGTAGGTATGAAAATAAGTTTGTTAAAATATGTTGTTGTTGTAGGGTGGAAACGATTTCGTACATGGGGAGTATCCTTGGGGCTTTCGAAGATCGCTGCATACTTATGTGGCAAGATGTTACACGTCTCGGGAAGAGCTCTAAGTTAATCCAGGCGGCATGGTGATAGGCATAGTGCCGATTAATGACAACTGTGATATATCAATTAGATTTGAATTAGAAGGAAGTCTATAGGACTTACTTGGTTTGACTAGAAAACACGTATTTTGAGACCACTGGCTGATCGTATTGGGATACGCTTTAGTGAGTTTAATTTTTCAGATCATCTCGTACAGAGAATAGTTGCAATGGATGTTTCTTACGACAACATCTACATATAATCATTGACATAAAGACCAGCAACAGCGCTCCGTCCGGTGGAACACAGCTACTAAACGAACCCACAGTGAACAACTATTTACACGAAAAAACCAGTCAAGTGTGAGTCGGACTCACACACGAAAGGTTCCCTAACACCAAGCAATATTAAACTTATAAATTTCTATTTCTCAATGATACTGTGAAAAACAAAGTTACTGCTGCAGTCGGTACCAAAATTATCCTATATCTCAAAAACTGCACAACATATATTATTCAACCTTAATTTTATTCACAATTTAACACACGTTAGTTGGAAAGTTACGGGGCGAGGGGACACTTTTTAAGATTTTAGAAGCGCATATCTCACCAACTATTGACTTCAATAAAAAAGTTATTTTGGAACCTCTATATCATTTTTAACACCTGTCTAACAATATCATGTATGCTTATGTGCACTGGATTTTTTTCATCATTCAATTACATCTATGGAGTGCCACACCTAATATTATTTTAACTCCACTATTGCATTGTATAAGGGTTCATAGAAGACACCTATCATCCAAATTTTATCTATATAATGCCAATAGACTCCGAGTAAAATGACTTTGAATATATGGATAGACAGACGGACGGAACGAAGTTATAAGAATTCCGTTTTTGTCAGTTGGCTACGGAACCCTAAAAATGGAATATTGATTGACTTCAAGAAGGCTAATAAAATATCAGTGTTCACAACTTTAAGTGCGCTCCATGAAAGAAGTGCAAGAATAATAAATTGTGTGTTATTCACTCTTAGACGCATATCTCCATATCTAAATTATTCACTCTTAGACGCATATCTCCATATCTAAATTATTCACTCTTAAACGCATATCTCCATATCTAAATTATTCACTCTTAGACGCATATCTCCATATCTAAATTATTCACTCTTAGACACATATCTCCATATCTAAAACCACGTTGAAAGGAATTAAGGAATCGATATTTTTTTGGAATTTTAACGAATTGAGCTAGAAAATGTGCATTAATACATAAACTATAAGAGAGTTGTACGAAAAAATTATAACAAATGTAATGCAAATGGAAAAAAGGTTACCTTAATTAAATAAAATTACTAAAACTTCGCTCCTTTCAATAATCACCTTTTATTATTTTCTTCATTCAATAATCAATGCTTTGAATACAGTTAAAAATTGCATCTACAATTAAGCAAACATTTCCATTTGACATGTAAAATCTTAAATATACACAAAAATCGGAACCTTTCGATGATGTTAACATATCCGATAAAGTCGATAAATACATATTCAGTCAAACTAACGATAATTGTTTCTAATGATTGTTACAGATTTGGCTATGGCTCAGTGCATATTCACAATAGTGACTGCATTGGCGGTAGCTCCTTTAAACGATGAAGTCGACGATTCACTCCTCGTTATCAGACTCTCACGATATTGTACACAGGTGGACGCAGCACACGCACGATGTGAATCCAAGTCGGACACAGCTGAGGATTGGCAGAACAGGAGTTTGATTCACCTTACCTGCTACCATGGTTTCACATCGGAATGGATCGACCCTATACAGTAAGTTTTCAATCAAACTTATTTAGCAATAAAACTCAGCTTTGCTCAAAATAATTTGATTAATATATCCATTTAGTCAATCGATATAATTTACAATAGCATATGTCAACATAACAACCCATCGTTTTCCGACAGCTCATCATGACACAACTTGCAGTGAGAAGTTGGGAGTCTTCGTATATTATTTCAACCTTTATTCTTAAAATTTAAACCCTTATAATCACCCACTGTATCACATTCACGCACCAACGACTATATAAATATAAATTTAACTTGAATTGCAATATCACACTTTCTGTAACTTTTAATTAAGTAATCGTTAAGTAACGCTTTTTACGCAAACATGATGTTTAGATCAATTCAATCCTGATTAGATTTAAACATCGTTTACGTTAAAACGAACCATCGAGCAGTCAGATTTTTTTTCCCATGAATTTTATTTACACACGTTTTTGGGGTTTCGTATCTAAAAGCAAAGATGGTGGAACTCTTATGTTGACATTTCGGTGTTCTGCCTATCCCTATGTCATGGTTTTTTTTCAATAACTACTATTGCCATCAGCTTGTAATTTTACCGAGATATCTAAATGATTTACCGACATATTACCGAGATATCTCTTATCCGCATCTAATATTACCGAGATATCTCTTATCCGCTATCATTATACGCATCTAAGATTTTACCGAGATATCTCTTATCTATTCCTGAAACCTTCTGAAAATATTTTTATTTTTAATTAAAATGTTGTCCAAATTGGTGGGTTAAAATAGAAAAGCTCGATCAATAAGAACCCATATGATACCAATCACAAACTTATAATTTTATTGAGGCCAAAAAAACGTTCATTCGCTTGAGACGGATCACATCTCTTTTCTAGTTCTTCTCGGTTTTCTCCTGACTTAAAAGGTATCCTTTCTTTGCGACTAAAAATAAAATTAACAACTTATCTCTCCGAGAAAAGTACAATTATTTGGTAACGTTTTGTATATAGAACGAAGAAAGAATATATCTGATGAATCTGATATAAGCTATATTTCATAAAATCTCGAATACGATTGTATTCGAGACTTGGTGATATAAATTTCCTAAAATCTTACGTACTTTCAATGGCTAATCTGTGTCGTTAACTGCAAAACACACTTTAGTGTAAGCAAATTCCGTGAAAATGGTGTTTAATGAAGACCTTTTCTTAGTACCTAATGAAATTTCATCAGTCATTCTACAACACTAGCAACTAAGAATTAAATGAGAGTTTTCAACACTCTTATGGTATTTAAGTACTAAATAGCTTATTATTTGCCAGCGTCTTTATGTCACCATACAATTTTTAGGGATCCGTACCTTAAAAGCAGAACCTATGTATATAACTCTACATTGTATTTTGGGGCATATAATGCAAATTAAAAGTTCTTAAAATTTACAGACATGTATTGATATTATTAGACACCCATTATCACCTTTGTTCAAATATTCATAAATAATCGATATTATTAAAAGTAATCGATATTATTTGACATTCTAGCATTTGGCAAAACATCCAAAACAAAAAGGTAGACCCTAGCTTCTGTTTGACATTTGACAAAACGTTCAAAACAAAAAGATGGACTCTAGCTTTCTGTTTGACATTCCTTAGCCTACATAGATGTGTATTTTTATTCTTTATAGAATATTAATCTGAAAAATATATTGATACTGAAGGGGTTATTCCAGATCTAGAAACTGTCACTGTCCTAAAAGAAAAAAGGAGACTTGTTTAGAAAAAGAAAGTCTCCACATACCGATTACGTCGGACATAGTTTTTAGAACCTCCTTTCACTGAATTCGATACTCTCTTCATCATTCCTCAATTTTTTTTATTCAGTTTTACTTGCTCACATTTGTCGAGAAACTCATAAGTACGTACGATATCCAAACCAACCAAACTCATGAGAACGATATCCGAACCAACCATACTCATAAGTACGATATCCAAACCAACCAAACTCATAAGAACGATATCCAAATCAATCTTTCCAAACCTTTTTTTATACACAGTCAGAAGGGAAGAAGTTTTTATATATTCGTCTTATTATAGATTTAGTTAATTTGCTTAAGACCAAAAAATGTGGGATTCTGAATTAGGAATATATATACTGATGTTGACACTGAATGTAAACCATTTAAAAAAATACGTAGATTTCTGCATTGTATAACAAAATCCTTAACAATACCTATCAAACAAACCCGATAAATACGGATACAAAAACATATAATGACAATGTATCTTCTGATAATTTCTAAGTTATACTCTGATATAGAAAACCATCCTAAAATGATACTGCCATATAATTTATTTCATCATAGAACAAATGCAGACGTTGTAATACAAAAAAAGACGTGTTCCAAAGACTCAGTATTGCAAAGTATTTTTTTAATAATTATTACGTTTCTCAATATTTGTCACCCATTCAGCTACAGAAGAAATACTGATATTAGGAACACTAAATAAAGACCGTTTACGTATCCGAAAAAGAATTAATATCGGAAAAGAAGTGTCTTGATCATGTAGAAAAATATACAACTGATTTTCATGGTATGTGGCTTGACAATAAATCTTGATTTTTTTTTCAAGCAACATATTGTAACTACATCAGTACCATGAACAATATTGTAACTCAAGCCACATAACATTAACTACTTGGTTGTCTTGGCCTCATTTTTTGTCGGGACAAAACTACGTTTCGAAGGTTTTGCAATAAGATGTTGAAACTGAGTGTCTCAACATTGTTCGCCATTATTATCGAAACGCAGTAGGCGTGGATGTACTAGATAATTTTATAGGAAAATACAAAACAAATAAGTGAACAAAAAATGGTACGTTATAACATTTAGGCGCCTTTTAGATGCCCTAGCTATACAAAAGATATAAAATGCAGAAGCAGTCAAAAAAAATATAAAAATTAAGACAGTTTCGATTAGAAATTCTGGAAAACTTATGTCAGGGTGAGCTCTAATTACAAAAACAAGAAAAATATCCGTTTTTATTAAAAGTGATATTTACAAGTATCATACATTATAACTGACAACAAATCGACTATACTTTTTGGAAAGTGTGCTCCTGAACCAACCCCAGTCCTTACTCATAGTCATCCACAGATCATACGACCGGAAGCATGTGTACAGTCTATTTCAAAGTAAGCTGAACGAAATCACCGCTGAACGAAATCACCAAACTTTAATTGATTCAAATTATTAAATAAAATAGAAATAATATTTTGACTTTCGGTCAAAAATATTATAATTTGACTAAAGTTTTTAGATTTCAACTTGAAACTGCATTTAATAAAATGGTTTACTATTAAAAAAGTCGGTTGCAAAGCTATCAAATTGTTTTATTACTAAAAAAGTCGGTACTCGATTTCTAGTTTCGTGAGATTAATAAATACATATTTAAAAAAAAACGGATAGGTAACTAACGAGGTATCTTATATATGTGATATTTAATTCAAGAGATTACTGTTAACAATATATAATACAACTCCTATCGAAACTTATTTGTAATTTTAATTCCTTAAAAATTAAAAATTATAGGTAAAATTAAGAGCACGATATAAAATATCCCTAATATTGGTAAATTTATTACACATTTCAAGTGTTTTTTTTCTAGGTTGATTATAATTTATGAAATGAAGTAAACTAATATTATATGTGACAAGCATTTTAGTTTGTTTTCAAAATTTCCAATAAAAATGATATAGTGGATGTCGAACAATTTGTATACGCATGAATAAGTTATTTTTGTCGGTCAATTCCTCCATCGTTTATCATGATGTTATTTTATCAACATGAATCCCAACTCAATGCTATATACCAACGAAAAACTAGTTCAAGTATATAAACACATTGATATATAAACTATTTCTGGAAAACTTAAAAAAGATACGGACACAGTTAAATTTTGATATTATATACAAATAAAGTGTATTCATTTAATACAAAACCATTTTAGTAAGTCGTATTTGTTTACTGAATCAAATCAAGCGTATAAAAACTAATTTCTTATGAGACGTAAACAAAAATTATTTATTAAGTGACAAGATGATTGTGTATTTCGATGGAATTATGATAAGGCATCGTTTTACCAACTGAGTGTCATATGACACCGTGTTATCGATGTGTACCTCGGTGAGATACATGTCAAATTATAGACAGATGGATAAATCTCAATGTTATGTCTGAGCTTATTCTTATTGTCCAATTATCAAGTTGAGTCAACAAAATGAGAACTCTTATAACGTATTTCTTAAAATGTGCAATAGACAAAAATAAAACCAAGATGAATACACGTCTGTATTAACAAATTTATAGTGTCAGAAACTGGATACTTAAAATAAAATAAACTCGTGTTATAATAAAAACTCAATGTGTTGTTTTTGGCTCTCACAATTATTCTCCGATGGTATAATAATTCTGTTGAAAAAGACTGTTTTCCTAAGTCAACCCGGTAATTAAGTGATAAGAGAAAAATTACAAACTGAATAATTGTTTAATCCTCTATTATACTTTTTTTCGAATGATACAGATTATAAAAGAAGATAATCGCTTATGATTACAGTATTTCTTTCACTTTATTTCTCAGTCCTTGCTATTCACCACATCCAATCCAATTAAACCTTATCACTACACAAATATACAAAATAAAATACACATAAATAGAACTAAGTCTTTGATTTACTGGTAATATAAAAGACATTTTTTATTGTGAAATTATAATTCCTTAAATTCGTGCTGCAATAAGTGTTGTAGAGCAAAATTATAGAATCGGGAACGGAGAGGAGTTGGTGAAATTTATTCGCCTGTGTCAAATACAAAATTTACTAAAATACGTGTAGTGTAGTATAAAAACAAGATGTAGGTGATCAAGTAGGCGCATATTTAAATCTTAAATAAAACATCATTATACATGGATGGATACCACAAATTTTCACGTTTTTTCACGTGTTTTCTGATTCTGTACACCAAAAAGCTTTACTCTGCTTTGATAAACTATCCTTGTGTGCATTTTCTTTTAAAAAACCGGCTTCAAAAAAAAATACGTACTAAATAGTAATAAATAATTAACTCAAAATAGGTACCTACTTATTCGCGATAAATAACTAAATTACTTATTTTTGAAGTCGGTGCCGGCACTGTCGACCAAGTTAAAGAAATTTATAATTTAATTTAATTTATAATGTGAATTTAAAACCTTAACTAATAATACGAAATAGATTCATAAAAGGCGTATTTATAATATAAAATTTTACATTTGTTTAAGTTGATCGGCGGTGCTGGGACCGACTCCAAAAATTAGCAACTTAGTTATTATTGCGAATAAGTAGGTACCTATTTTGAGTTAATAATTATTTATCACTTTTTAGTACGTACTTTCTTTAAACGCGGTTTTTTAAAAGATATTTTATTGTGCAATTTATAGTAATTAATAACATTGTTCATCACACTTTCCTAACATTCAGTTATTTTCTTTCTTGGAATATTCCATAATTATTGAAAGTCACGAGAAAAAACTAGTACATAGATAAATTCCTCTTTGTTTAAAGTTGGTTATAAATAATACACAGAAACGAAGCGATAATGGTAGCCGGCAGTGGCTGTCAGCCTTTGAGGAGTTCCATTCTCCATATCCGCAGTCCAACGTCAAATTTTGAAAAGCAATAACTAAAGTAACAACTAGCCAGTAGCAAATATATTAAATTACTGTTGATTTACTACGATCTGTTAAGGAGTTGCATTGTTCACTTCCAGAACTCGTCACGAGACCCTGACCTGGTCAATGGTGCAGTTATTTTGTGAAGTAAATACTATCTTGTATCACGTTTGATTTACTATCATCAGACAAGGAGTTTCATTGTTCATCTCCCAAACGCATCACCAAACTCTGAAATGGTCGATGGTGTACTTATTTTTCAAAGTAATATCTACCTCTAACAGACAACTTGAATCACGTTTACTTTACTGCCATCCGTTAAGGAGTTCCATTGTTCATCCATATAGAACGTATCTAAGACTCTGACATGGTTGATAGTCTAGTTATTTTGCAAAATAACAACTACCAGTAGCAAATATCTTGCATCACGGTTGGTTTACTACCATCTGAAAAAAACATTGTTTATCTCCAGATCGCATCATCAGACTCTGACATGGTCGATGGTGTAATTATTTTGTAAAGTAACAACTTCCAGTAGCAAATATCTTGAATCACGTTATTTTACTACCATCCGTTAACTAGTTCCATTGTTCATCTCCAGGACGCATCATCAGATTTTAACATGGTCGACGCTGTAATTATTTTGCTAAGTAACTAATACCGGTAGCAAAAAAATTTGAGTAACGTTAAATTTCCGGCCATTTGTTAAGAACTTCTATTCTTCATCTTCAGATATTATCATCAGACTCTAACCCGGTAAGTGGTGTGGTTATTTTGCAAAGTAACAGCTTCCGCGTAGCAAATATCTTCCCGCGTAGCAATAATCACAGTTGATTTAGTACCCCTCATTCCATTGCTCATTTCTAGATCTGGTAATGAGATCATCATCATATTTACATGGGATCACCTCTAAAGTATCCTCTTTCGAATAAAAAAGATTCATTGAAATCGGTCCACTTGGTAAAGAATTATTGCTGAACATACATAAAAAAAGATTCCGACGAATTGAGAACTCCTCCTTTTTTGAAGTCGGTTAAAAAAAAATTAATTGATGTACCTCTGTGTTTTGTCAGGTATTCAAAGTGTTATTAAAATATCGATGATAAATATTGGTAGAAACATTTTTAGAAACCAGATTTTTTTGTTTTTCCCTTTAAATAAACTAAAAGTATATGAGTTTTAGTGACTAAGATTTAGTTTTAGATACGAATATTATGCACTGTTAATGTACAAAAATTGAGCTATAAAATTTTGAATATAAACTGAAAATCTATTAAACTTTCAATGCCATGGCGAAGTATGTACAGTTTCTCTATGTACCTAGTTGAGATATGAATTTTTCATATGTATAAGGCAAACGAAAAACACCTTATGTTCATTCATCGACTTTTCTTAATAATCAAATACAAATACTCGTAAAATCCGACTCTGTGCGTTAAATACGGACATCTGATGCGACCTCCAGGGTATCTACAGCACGTGTCAGAAGCTGATAAAGTCAATCAAAATGTTAAAATGGTTTTTAATATAACTGACTTATTTTTTTTCAATTACCCACACGGTATTTGTGTTGTTTTATTGATTGCAGCTAGACAGATGATTCTATAATTATAAATCTTATATAAAGACCGTTAATAATTATTCTCGTGAGAAGTTGTCAGCAGCCAGATTTATTCTTCCAAGGCTTACCATTCCCAACTTTTGTCTTCAAAAAATAAGGCTCTTGTAATAGGTTTGAATGCCCTTCAATAATAATATATGATGTGACTCCTCATAATCACGGTTTAAAGCTGTCCGATATTAAATGGCGTAAAAAACAGGTAAAGGCGTATCTAATTAAATATATGGTATTATTTTCTTAATACTTATTTAAATTTCTCTTGTTTTTTTTTAAAGTGACACACGGTTTACTCTCTTAAAATGTACAAATTATGTAAGTTATATGTTACTATCTGAGTATATGTTACACGTACGTATTTAAACATATACCTATGCAGATACAAGGTCATTGTCAACTATGAAACGGTATTTTACTTTAAATAAAATATTGGTTTTCGATAGTTAAATATCAATTTGTGAAACCCAGTATAGCCAGACTTAGCAAAACTTATCAGTAACTGGTCGCATCCTATGTAAGACTCTATTATGAAAAATCCTAAATGTAAAATGATTTTTAGGGTTCCGTACCTCAAAAGGAACCCACATAGGATCACTTCGTAGTCCGTCTGTCGGTATGTCAAGGCGCTATTTCTTAGGAGCGCGTAGAGGTATCGAGTTGAAAAGGGATTTCAAGTACTTAGATCTACCGTCCCTTGGACGGCTCCATGAGACGGTAGACCTAATAAAAATCTAGTTTCTGAGTCAACACAATTAAGAAGAACCCTAAATTATGCCGCATATTTTGACACTAGCAAACAAAAAAAACCTATATGGTACTTCCCGTTGACCTAGAATAATGAAATTTGGCAGGAAGCGAGGTTTCACTGCACAAGTAAAGGAAAAAATAGTAATTTGTAATTGTATCTCCCAAAAAAAATATTTTTTAAATATACGCCTGTGAAAGATATAGCAGACAATATATATGTTTGTCCTAAGAAATTATAATTTTGTAAAAAGTTTAATAAGAATGTTATGTACCATTAAATATTTATAAATGCTTGGATGTGTGCGGAACCCTCATATTGCGAGTTCCACTCGTACTTGACAGGTTTTATTTATTTTCACATCAGCTTTTGTTTGCCGACAAAAATGAAGTAAATGAATCAATAAACGTTCACACGTATTTCAAACCGCCAATCTGATAATTAAATTATAAGGAAAAAAATACAAATCTGATTGAAAACTCATTCACCGAAAGCAAGTGGAGCTCCAAAAACAGAAAATCATAATTTATATTTCTGTTTCATATTATAGCTTAATATTATTTATTTTTATTTTACCAGGTTTATTTAATTTTTTTGCAATCGAGTTCATAATTATACAATAAATGAACGCAAGGCGCCAGATCGTTTGGATGGCACCTCGCGTCTACCATTTTTATTATTGTATAACCTCACAGACATCCAACAACAAAAAAGATATTATCGTGATGAATCTCTTAACGCCTTCTTTATCAAATTTATTCAAGTCATTTGGTCTGCAGTATCTGCATAGTTACATAAACTGCTAAACAAAGAATACACCTTATCACGCCGCAGTCGGCGGTACTTTTTGTGATTACCACAAATTTTTTGTAATAAGTTTACTATACATATATATATATATATATATATATATATATATATATATATATATATATATATATATATGTATATAATTCCAAATTCAATTAATGCTTTAATAAGTTATCGATAAATGTTTAAATTGGCAACGAAAAATATAACAGACCTATAATTAAACGAAATTATGATAAATATATAATTTATTATATGTAGAAAGAAAATCGAATGACACTACGAATTCAACTTTTATTGATATTTTTACATCGCTTGTAAGAAATTTGTTTAAGTAACTGTCAAGTAACTAATTATAGAATATTATAGATAGTTACAACCGTAGAATATTCATCTATATTAAGGAAAGTTTTTTTCTACACACACAGGTATTTCCTCCGTTCTCCAAGAGTATGTGCACCAAATTATTTATATAATATATAAAATTAGATATAGAGCTGAATATGAAAAGAGTTAAAAAAAGAACATTCTAAAGCCTTTTCGAGGTCCACAATAAATCCAGTTAATCGTATAATTTAATTACGGAATGAATCGGCTAATAATTATATTCGTTTATTTTATTTTTAATAAATTGTATAACTTGTTTGGAATATTCAATAAGGGAATTATTTAAAACATTTTAAGATAAAGAAGAAATTGAAAGTTTGTATCGGTCACCGCTCCCGACAAATGAGGACTCCCATTATTCGTAGACAGCACAGTGACGTGAGGTTTTATCAGTGGTTTTGTTCCATTAAGTATACGTTAAACTCGATAATTTTTTTAAATATTTGATTACATTGGCTTTTATTGTTATTAAAATAACATCACTAGTGCTGTACAATGACAATGTCGAATTTAAATATAGTTACATCGTATTATGAAATATCCATCATACCGTTTTAAAATCGTTATTTCTAATAGTAATCCTTCAGCTTGTAAAATTAAAATGTACTCAAATATTGTATTGAGTAAAATAAATGAAACTTGACATGTTTCATTTCGGGTTACATTACCTTTCAATAAGTCTTTCTTTAATGCAAACAACTTTAGCCCCCCTAATTTTAAGCCACAGAAGTGGCTTAAAATTAGGGGCGGTAAAGTTTTCACTTTTAAATCTCTATGATCGCCACTTAATATTAGCTTTAAAGCATTTAAATAAGGTCCTAAATTTTATTAAAATTCGTTTCATGAAAGTGGCACCAGTGAACCGTTCATTATTTTCTAATATAATCAAATTTTAACATCAAATTCTATTTAAAACATTAAATATCGTATTAAAAATTAAAACGTTTTGACAGCTATTATACTGTGCTTCTGAGTGACACGAACTTAATATCACGACTAAGAATCACGACTGACACTCATAAATGTGATGTCATTTTCTGTTCTAGAAAATATATGTAATGTATGAATACATATTTTGAAAACATAAGAGGTATTAAAACAACTATTTTAATAAAATAAATATGCATAATCGACAGAGGCGAACTACAGGTAGCAGAAAGTAATGATTTTAAAAACCGATTGTAAATTAACTTGGGGCTACTCAGTTAAAATTTGCATTCATAAATAGAACCAGACTACTTCCAATCATATAAAAAATAAATGCAGTGCCGTATAACGAGAGCTTCGTTAATTCATATGTACCACTAGTAAAAGAAAATGTCCGATAGCCTCAAACTTATTAAGGTACGAGTAGACATTAATTTTTCTTTATAATTTCTTCTTGTTATTTAACCGTAAGTTATATTATTTTTCAACTTTAAGAAATAACAAAACTGTTTTGTGACATCATTCTATACCATGAGTATTGAATGATGTTGTAAAACGGTTTTGCTTGTCTTCATTTCTAAGGTTAATATTAATTTAATTGTTTGGCAGTTTAATTACACCACAAGTAATTTACCAATTAAATAATTAGTTTATTTTTATCCAAATTTGAATATCCAAATTCAAAAACGATGCATTAAATTACTTACTATTATCTAGGTATGCTGATTAACTGCTTTCTAATATTTTTTTTACATATACGTATAATTCAAAACTAACTTGTACAATGTTTTTACGTGTACAACATCGTGGGTAACTTTGAAACAAGTAAAGGAAACCTACAAATAAATTACGTACACAGATACATTAATTTACACTGGAAACGCAATATACCTTCTATTTCAGTGTAAACCAATATTACCAAGAAATAGCAAACATTTTTTATATATAATCAGTATAAATTCACCAAACATTTATATTTTACAAAAGAACTCCTATAACGAGATATATTGACATTCCATGAAACAACGCAATCAATTTCAGCCCTGAAGTGTGGTCTCTCACAATCGGAAAGTGGAGTGGGATGTGTCTCTCGGCGGTGGCGCTTCAGCGCGCCTTTCCCGAGCTACGAAATCTCGAATTACTGGATTCGCCCGTCCTGAAGACATTTCACGGTGTATTCTCCGCGCAATCCAAAATTGAGGTAACTAAATTAAACGAACCAGTTTATATATATATATATATATATATATATATATATATATATATATATGTGTGTGTATATATATATATATATATATATGTATATATATATGTATATTTATATATATATGGACACCGATACTACGTTGTAAAAAATTGCAACAATTTTTTTTGTTGTTCACGTAAAGTTTGTATAAGATAGGTATTTTAAAAATTATGAAATAAACCATCTTTTAACGTTAATAACGTTTCTATTATACTTAATATAATATTTTTTATTTTTCTTTAAAAGTTCGTTTGGCTCACCTTATACAAAAATTTTTGTTTGGGAAAAATTTGCGATTTCGCATGACGCTTAGCGTAGCGCGCTTCGGGTGTACTCGACGGAAAGTCGAGTAATGCCAAACGGTTCCTTTCAACTTCAGATACACTCGGCGCTAGGCTGAGTGCGACCAAAACGAGCCGAATTAGTGAGTATATTTTTATCTCGTCACGTTGCCCAATGAGTCATTGATATAGCGGCAAAGCACTATATTATAGACGGAACACTGAGTTCTAATCTCGATACTGGATACTTTTTTTATGTTATTTTTTTATAAAAATTATGATTTATCATTAGAATTCATCTTAAACTCCCTTCCCCGCGCGTTCGTGGTAAACTCAGTAAATAGAAAAACTTAAAAATACAGATATAATCAATGAAATTAATTATATCATATACACGTGAAATATAAATTCATAAAAATGTGCTCCATTAATATATAAAAGTTATAATTGTATTACTTTTATAAATTAATGGAGCACATGTGTATGAATTTATATATCACGTGTATATGATATTATTAATTTCATTGATTATATCTGTTTTTTTAAGTTTTTCTATACTGAATTTCACACATGGTAACCAATAACTTTGTACTGTGTTACAACGTTATTGGTTGCCAAAAATGTTCATTTCCACAGTATGGTCTCAAGCATATCCATTTTCTACTAAAAAAAATATTCAAAAAATAATTTTTTTATATAAGAGCAATCACTAAAATTCCAGCACGCAATTATATCGACTACTAACCGACACTTTTAAGACATTGAATAGAAGAAGCACGATTACGGTATTTCGCACTTAAAAGCTTAAAAAATATTCTCGATGATACCCACGTAATGATTGCTTTAATTGTATTTTTACTTAATGTTAAAATAATTAATCTGCTTCTATACGTGTAACTTATTTTACATAAATAATTCCGTACCCGCATACTTTACATAGGGTTGCCTTTTATGATTTAACTTTTCCGGAATATTTCTACCAGAGGGTTCGAATATGGATTTCGGTACAAAGTTAAAAATGAAACCTAGCTAAAGTAACATCACATACTACTTTTTATTTGATCTACTAACAATAGTATAAAAAACATAATTCGACCAAGCAAAGGGCTTGTTTGGAGCTAATAACATATTCAAATCCAACCCATTAAAAATAAATACTGTCTGAAGATTGTCCGCAGCTATCAAAATATAAAACAAACCTAGAAAAAAGCATTGAGTCATCGAATAATGATAATTTAAGAAAAAAACAGTAATTACGTTAACCACATGTACCCAAATGAGTAAAAATTAATAATAATTGAAAAATAAATTGGTACGTATTTATTAGTGTTTTCATAATTTGATCATATTATTTTATTTAACTACAATTAAGAACTTAAGTTGACAATAACAATAGCAATTTTTTATATTTCTCTTGCGATTTATATTTATCTTCCGAACTATTTAACAGCAATTATTAATTTTCACAGCAAGGCTCTTCGCAATGTAGCATTTGAAATTATGCCTTGATTAGATCTATAGTCATCCGACTTCGGTATTTCCATTGATTAAACTAGCAAAACTGTAATCCAGCATTGATTTTAAAGATTCGCAATAAATAGATGTAAAATATGGAAAATTTTTACAAATCACTAAAATTTTTACATTCCTGGACGTGAGACAACAAACAAATTTCGGGACAAATTTGAAAATTTCAAACCTAAGCAACCTTAATCTTACCTAAAATTTAAGATGTTACAGAAATTATAGGTTATACCAAACTACTATTTAAATATATTGTTATTATTGGTATATATATATATATATATATATATATATATATATATATATATATATATATATTATAACAAAAAAGATACTATTGGATAATAATATCTCTGTTTAATCTTATTATTATGAAACTTTTATTAATATATTATCTATGAATGAGTTATGTACTTCGCTTTATCACACTCTATCAAAAAAGCAAGAGCCAGCGATGGTAAAGGGGAATTAAACGAAAAAAAAAACCACTTGAGAATTAATTTTTTTTTTGCACATATGCCTAAATGATTAAAGTTAATTTAAAATAACATAACTGAAAACTATTGGCTGTAAAGAGATATAAAAAACCATTACAAACAATATATCGCTACCTATCTACACTCGGAATACATCTAAAAACCTTCTTATACTTCTCGTTCCCAAATATAATCTTCCTACTCCCCTATATATACTCAGAGCGTATGTTGCTAAATTGTGGAATTAGTTGCATTCTGACATACAAAATACTCCATAAATATATGAGTACATTACTTATATGCTTCCAAATGGGGTATAAAAAAGTTATAGTTTATGTAAATCTTTATAAGTCCTCGTTTTTCCCCATACCCATAAGATATTTTCATGTATCTGTAGGTGCATGTATTTATGTTTGTAGGTTTTAAATATATCTAGTTACTTGGTATATAGGCATATATAGATACCGCCCAGGGTTTTTGCGTGACACTCGCACAAAAATTGTCTCACTTCAATTTTATCAAATGCATAAATGGTAATGTAAAGAATGTAGAGCGAACTTGTTGCTTCAGTGGTGATATCTTATATTTAACCAAACTAATGTTAGGTTTCAAACACACAAGGCTTCCGCTATTGTGTTTGAAACATATAAATTCTGTTGGATGTTCCTAAGAGTTATTCTTTGCTAATATCCCACCTGAAGATGTTGTAATACAACGAAACCTAGGTCGTGGTGAAGAAATTAAAGAAATTAGAAATAATACTACATCACGTAGTTTCATTTAATTGTGAACGATGTTTAATGTTGAACTTATGAACTTTCCGTAATAAAAAATTATAAAAACTAACATACCGCCTTCAAGAAAAAAGTAAGTATATTGAAACGATGTTTCATGTTGAAACATATGAACTTTCCTTAATAAAAAATTATAGAAGCTAACATACCGCCTTCAAGAAAAAAGTAAGTATATTGAAACGATGTTTAATGTTGAACTTACGAACTTTCCTTAATAAATATTATAGAAGCTAACACACCGCGTTCAAGAAAAAAGTATGTTGAAGCGATATTCAATTCGAATTGAAAAATTGCATAAATAAAAATTGAGACACGAATTGCGTTATTACTTAACCTTGACACACTCAATTTATACAAGGGTACAAGGTCTCAATTTAAAGAACTGCATGTGTAAACATGATCACACCGATCTTAACAAATCCGGCTGCTAATCGAGTGGATAAGATAGCCACTATCTATGGTTGCTGATGTATGCATTCCGCGAAAACCTATGATCCCGATAAATCAGTGCTTCAACTTTAAACGGATGCAAGCCCCAATCAAACTATCGTTCGCCATCACCACAAATATCTCATAAGGCCAAACATCCAAATAGTTGAGAGTCGATTTACGATCATAATACTTTTTCGCGCTATAAATTTTACATTGAGCTCTCGCGTACTGGGAATTCTGACAAACTGACAATTTAATAAAACAGATAAGTAATGTTGTTTATGGCAGTATGCTGTCAAAGTAACGTCACTATTTATTTATTTTTCAAACCAATTTTCCAACTCATTTGCGTTTTTTGATATCAAACAACAAAAGATATAACTACCTTCCTGGTTATTAGGAATAATAAACATGATACAAAATAACG
Source organism: Druceiella hillmani (assembly GCA_039881145.1). NCBI lineage: Eukaryota > Metazoa > Arthropoda > Insecta > Lepidoptera > Hepialidae > Druceiella > Druceiella hillmani. The sequence continues at coordinate 16,725,374 of JAYKKI010000023.1, forward strand.
ACTTCTGTTATTTCTTTTTGTCATCACAACAACACAGGACTAAATTGACGGTATTATATATACATTTAATATAATTAGTACTTTCATGACGAGGTGTATGAAGTAATGCGATGAATTTTAAACCGAATTTCCCGAACATATTACCCAAATTGCAATATAAAATGATAAATATATTGAAAACTTGTTTAATTTTTAAAAATAATATCAAGGGGTTCCTATGTAATTTATCTGATAGATTTTTTTATTAAGCTCGTCATTAAATAACTAAAATCAGTAACATAAATAATAAAAAAATTTAATAATTATTCAGTATAATAAAGCTAAAGACACTACTCTATACAAAAAATTTAAAACTACAGAATTTATATATATAATAAATTAATATAAAAATGAATTATGTATATAGAAAATATTTTAAAAAGAGTTATTAATTTAATGTATAGAATAATAGTAGAAGCCAGATAACCTTAGTTTAGTTTTTAGAATTGTTATCCGTCAGTCTGTCTGTCTGTGTGTTATTTTTTTTCTTCAATCACGCAAAATCTACTGTACAGATTTTGATAAAATTTGATATGGTAATACTTTACACTCTCGAAAGACATATACTTATCTGGATGTCACGGATGTAATTAACACCCTAACTTGATGAATATTACGATATTCGTATTGCCAACACTATCTATTAGCGTTTTTAGTAAACGTTATTCTCATAGAATACTGAGAGGAAAAAAATAAAAAAGATCCCAAAAAATTCCTAATAACATTTTCTACCGAATTCCATGTGAACGAAGTCGCGTCAGTACAGCTATTATATTTATATATTTAATGTCTAAACTTAAAAATTATCTTTTCTCCTTCATTATTTCTTTTCTCTTACATTTGTTAGTATCTTGAAGAACCAACTTGAAGTAACTACATTTACTTACGTCATTACATTAGAAATTGTTTTCAAACTATATTTTACGGGAAAACAAGGAAAGCGAAATTTTAAAGGAAAACAAGAAAAGTGGTAGTAAAAGTTAAAATACGGAAAAAACTTTTTCATAGGATTTTTGAATATATAGATAGAGGTATTAAGTATAAGAATAAGCAGAGTTAATATATTTTCAGAAGATAGTCTACAACTGTATCCAACTAAAGCTCAAAATCTGAATTTAAGAGACGAATAGCTACAGTAAAAATCAACATATTGGAGAGAAAACAAGGAATATATCGACTTCATCCATCATATATTAAAACATAGTTAATATATATTGAAACATAGTTAATTACAACCTTTAATAAAAAATGGTCTTATTTAATATAAATAAAAAACAACATTAATTACACAAACTTGCAAAATACTAGATAAAATGTTGTATTACCTTTGTAACAAATATTTTCTATAATAAATGAGAGAAGCGCATGTCCTCTTGTGGTAAAAACCGAAGAAATCGTAACCCTGACACAAAATTTATCTGTTTTACTTGTGGTCATTTCCGGTTAATTGTAATTTTATACAGACGTCACGATCGTTTATTTACTAGGACCTTATTGCTTTGTCCCAAATCAAGTGTGAAATGTTGCAAAATAAAATTGTTCTACTAATAGTTACTAATTTGGAATAGTTATTTTCCTTAAACGCTTATTAATATAATTTTTTTTTAAATTGTACAATATTATCAAATATATGATGCACAACGTATGTCAATTGTCAGTTATGGCTGACCTTGTGCCGTCATATACCAATGAAATAACTATAATTTTACAGAGCGTAATTTATTATAATCAAGTTACGCACGCGCATATGATATACATTTAAGAAAAAACTCGAAAGTATGACCTTTGTGTACCTCTATATAGAAGGTACAAAAATATATAAAATGGAACTTTTCCAAAAAAATTGTTACATTATTTTAATGGCAATTTCAGTAGACTGGATGCTCTAAAATTAATATTAGGCCATGGTATAAAATATTAAAATTCTTTACCCAAAGCTACAACTATTTGAAATTTTAATTTCTCACATATGTCTATCGATGAGATCAACACAAAAAGTAATCCAACTGTAACAGACTGTACCTCATGAGACCATAGACTTAGTTGCACCACACTCCACCACACTATAGAAAATTATATCCGGCAATTAAAGCACTTATTACAGCACATGACGTAACGGTTGGAAGATCTAAAAGCCTAAATGAAGAAACTCATGTTTTCGGTCACAAAACGGTGATAGACCTTCACAGCCCAGCTCGAAAGACCTTCACGAATATTACCCGAACGATACGAATCTTGTTAGTCATCTAAAATGCATTCACAGAAAGAGAATTAGAAGATTTAATACCATTAAAATGAAAAAGCTAGAAATTAAAAGAGGAAAGAATAATCGTTAAAGTAATTTTCGATGCTGAAAAAGTTTTATTGTACAACAGGCACCTATATAAACAACATTTATCAGCTCACATGCTCTAATGACTGACAATACGCTACTAAACTAAACATAAAATCCCTTCACGAATGCCCTTCTTAAAATAAGGTAAACTGAATCATATTATTTACCATATCTCCATACCATATCATTTTAGATATTCGTGCAATTTTGTTTTAAAGAGCACCAGGAAGCACAGAATTCTTAATTTATCATCGATATGGCTAAAGTCTCATCGATATGGTGAAGTACTGAGCCATTACTAGTTTATGAACGTGTCTTTGTACATTAGGAGAGTGGCAACATTTATCTTGAAAGAAATTATAATATTGTTGCTTGAAAACATAAGGGTAAACCGTGATTTCTCTAACTTAACGATTCACTAGATAAGTGAAAGGGAAGTCATGATTTTCTGTTCATAAATAGAAGTCGACCGAACCTTTTATGATTATTGCCAGCATAGCAGTAAAATACTTACAGAAAACACGTAATGTGGATATTCTTCGACAATGATACTAAAGCTGGAGTGATTCCATAAGTTTGCATCATCAATCAAGTTCAGTCTAATTCAAAGTGAATTTTACTTAAAGTTTAGAATAGTAAAAAAAACTAGCTCTGACATTAATTTCAGGTGCTGACAATGCACAATATGTCATCACTGCACGAACTACCGCGCGGTCTAGTCGCGCACGCGCCGCATCTGCGTACACTGGATCTACGCGGAAACGCATTACGCCACATCCGGCCCAAAACACTGAGAGGACCACCATCGCTTACTTCCGTTTACTTGTCGGGTAAACATGTTGTATTGATTATCTTACAAATACATGAAGGACTTTCAACTGCACAGCGATTTTGGAAAATTATATATATGATCGATTGATTTAATAGATCGATATTATTCTTTCTGAAAGTGAAATCGATAGATTATTATATTAAAAAATTTAAGTTATATTGCATGTAATTTATAGTAAGGCTTTTATTTTCTACTTACCTTTACTTTACATTTGTTTTGTTAAAAATAATTTCATTTTGTTAAATATAAAAATTATATTATTTAAAAAAACGTCTCAATCATATGACCAAGTTTTCATAGTAACACAATAAACTAGAACTAAATTGTTCTAAATTCTAAATCTATCAAATTTTTTGGCAAAACATTAAGAATAAGTTAACTAAATTTCAGACAACGGATGGGACTGCAGTGACGGAGGTCTGGATTGGTTAGCATTGGAGGGACCCGACGGATTAGCTCGCACCCGCATCGTCGACTACATGAAGCTCATGTGCCATCAACGGTTGTATAAAGGGAAGCCCTTGCACAAAGTTATGGACATCATAAGGGTGAGTACAATTCATGTTACTTCAAGACATACAGGTTTCAAAATTTACGACCGGTGCCATCTGCATTTGTTTACTCCACTTGCAAATATCATAAAAATGATGTGTTCATATCACTATGTTAACTTCAATTTAGGGTTATCTATACATAACCTTAATTACGTAAAAAATTTCACAGCCATATTCCGAAGCAAAGAACATAATTTTAACAAATGATCGTAAATTGAAATGGTTCTTATAGAGTGACAACCTTTTTGAAATTCTCCTTGGAATTTTGCTTAGAGTGTAATAACTATATTTCACGACAATTGAACTACTAAATATGTGTGATCACATAAATGTGGCATTTTAACATTCCGTATATATAATCATACAAAAATATTATATATATATATATATATATATATATATATATATATATATATGCGTGTGTGTGTTTGTGTGTGTATTTGCATGTATTAATGTACAAAAAAATCCTTCATAAAACATAGTGCATAATCTAAAATTATAAAATCTAGGATAATCGCTGTAGTTTTCCTGTAATCTTCTAGTCACATAAAACTGTGACTAGAAGGTTACAGGAAAACTAAAACCAACTCTGAAAATAGAAAAATGTAAATGTATTACTAGAAATTATCTAGAAAAATGTAAATGTGTTACTTATTATATCTTTTGTAGGCGTAAAAACATGGGGAATATTTAAAAGATTATGACTTCCAAAATCATCGCTATGGTTTTCCTACAACCTTTGTATGAGCTTCTAAAAATCTGTTTTTTCATAATTTTAGGTTGAGTAATTTCAGAAATAAGAGAAGAATATATTTTTTTGCCTATTTTTCAGTATGTTTCTTTAGATATAACACCTGAAATTGTGAAAAAATTTACATTTCTGAGAGAAAATTATATTTTTGAGATCTTTATAACTAGCCCTTTTAAACTACATACTGCCTATATGACTGACAATACGCTACTATTGAATATATTTGGCGTTAGTTTTGTAGAAATCCATTATTCACAATTAAATGAAACTACGTGATGTAGTATTATTTCTACTATCTTTAATTTCTTTACCACGACCTAGGTTTCGTTGTACTACAACATCTTCAGGTGGGATATTATTGCTAATATCCCACCTGAAGATGTTGTAGTACAACGAAACCTAGGTCGTGGTAAAGAAATTAAAGATAGTAGAAATAATACTACATCACGTAGTTTCATTTAATTGTGAATACGCTACTAATAATATGACTTTGCCAATACGCTGGAATTGAAAAACTTTTTTCGAGTATTAAATTTGGCCCCCCAAAAATTTACAAATAAATATTTTTGAGTTTTAGTTATTGCGATATTTGCGAGTTAATATCTTTTACAACTGTGCCAAATTTCAAGGTGTAAAAACTTCAAGCGGTTTCCGGAAAAAACGGCTGCAACTGACATACGGATATACTCACGAGTGATTGCAAAATTCCAAAAAATTCACCACTTATAAGTTCGTTCTTAGGTCTGCAAAATACTAGTTAACCTTAATAAACTTCTTATACAAGGTACTGTGATTTATCATACGGAATTTTCAAGATACCGAATGTATCATTACACTATTTAAATCTTTAGTCCGTAGTATACTTGAAACGAATGCAGTCATCTGGTCTCCATATGAAACTACTTATATCGTCATGCTGGAGAAAATATTAAAAAAGTTTAATAGGTTTTTGTATTGTAAAATGCATGGATTTTATCCTTATTTATTTCCCCCAGATTTCACAATGGACATGGTCGGATGTAATTCCCTTCAACTCCGAAGAGAATTTCTTTTAATCATGCATTTTTTTAAATTATTTAATCAGTACCCTCGATCCTGAGTTTAGTGGCCCTTTTCCTGGCTGCTCCATGAGAGGACGATGTCGTCGTTTATTTTACATCCCTAGAGCGTGTACAAATATTCTTTAGCGTTCGCCTCTCTTTCGTTCACTCACATTGCTCAACGCAGTGTTGCGAGATGCACCCAGTCTAGATATTTTTTCTGCTCCATTGACCGTTTCAGAAATGGGGTCATAGAGTTGCTTAATAGTTCACGACTGATTGCTAGATGATATTTACCCAAATTATTCGTTTTTATTTTTCAATTGTATGGAATTGCTCCGTCAGCATATTGTTCTATTCGTTATTGTTTTAACTCTTTTTTATATGTTCTTCTACATGCCCAGCGATTTGAGTAATACTGGAAATTGGGCATGGGGCTTTCAAGAAATAAATAAATAAATAGTAATAATCCTTATATTTTTAATCCAATATATGCTATTTTTAATAGAATATACTAATTTTTCCTAAAAAGGAAATGCGCGTCCCGCAATTCCTCTCAATAACTAATAGTCGCTAATGAAAATTTGACGAATATTTTGTGTAAATAAACAGAAATATAACTACAATATTTTGTGTAAAAATGTATGATTCGAATTATGTTCTTTCCGCTTAAGTTGTACTATTGGAAACAATTTTGTATTGTACAATGTATGAATTGAATCTACTTGCATTTTCTTGTTAAATAATTTATTCCAATGAGTTCAAGTTATTCTTAATTCTAAACAAGTTGCGGCCCAAAAACATTACTTTTGTTTTTTTCTTTAATTTTTAAGAAAGGCTCTTTCATTTGTAAGTGAAAACAAAGCATTTTTTTCTTTGTTGCTCAGCCTGTTGACCTGTTACTTCCATTAGATATAAACTTGATATTCCCTTCAATTCAATATAAATTAACTTGAATATTCTATTCAGTTCAATATATCGATATATTTCATAGTTTAAAAATAACTTCAACAGACTTAAAAGTTTTAAATTATATTTATATTTTACGGAAGTAAATAATATTTATGATGGTAAAAACGGTTTTAAGAGATGCGCTCAATCACATTTCCGCTCCAATAACTGCTATAGGATTGAAATGAAGCAGTTATTTTGTGGTACACGATAAGCCATTAATAAGCTTTCTGTTAATTAAAATTGTTCTTTTTATCTATTTTAATTGTTAGTGTTTCATTTACGTTTTAAAACTACTTATCTTTTTGTACTTACACGTGACCAGCGCTATATATCAACTTTAAATTGGATATAGGTTCCTTAAGAAAAATGTAAATAAAGTAAAAAGGGTGCGCATAAGTGAAACTTCTTTATGCATTATTATTATTAATAATATTATTATTATTCTGAAATATCCATGTGACGCGTTGACGCTAACGGAAATACTTATCCTAATTGTCTTAAAATTATTACCATATAAAAGTATACGTTTTATTGCGACTGAAAATAGAACCCAACTAAAACAAGTTAGGTTTATTTAATTAATTGCCTTTTATTCAGCGAAGCACTGATTTACTAGCACAGAGTTTGAAACGCTTCCCACTACCGATATGTTTCAATTTTCATGAGGTCCTCATTCCTCAACGTCCAAACTTTCACTAGCATAAACAAAAGAAGTTGCAATCATTTAAATTTCTATCCTCGTTTATTAAGTGTTTTAAGCCACTCCTCCAACGTACGATTATATTGCGGAGTCTCATTAAGCTATTAAAGGCCGATAAAAAGTATAAACAATTGGAAATATGAATACTTTATATCTGCAAGATAACTCTTCGATTCAATTAGATACGCGAGTATGAACTCGTACCGCATAAGACAAATAAAGTCGACAAGGCTAACCGCCTGCTATCGACATTGCCGTCGGTCAAACCGATTGTCCATACCAAGCCGACATTGCCAATCAATGTTAAGTTGAAAATATGTACTCTACTCAGTCTAATGTCATGACTATTAGATGAAAATGTATCATTTTCAATAATGTCGTGGTTATTATGTGAAAATATGTATTTCATAATGTACAACTATGGATACTATTACATACGAGAATAACGTAGCTCAAGACTATGTATTAATTACTAGATATATAGAGTCACCACCTTCTGCCTTTCTGTCTAAGATCGCACAGACTAGAATAATATAGCCTATGTGTCAATTCAGATCCTAATTTACCTTTGCCCTAATTTTTCAAAATCCTTTGGCGCCTAGTGATAACGTTGGGAAGAAGTCATAAAAGGGAGAACAATTTGATTATTATCCCATGGGAAACATGGTTGGATTTATGAATTCGGTCTATACGGTATGAGTTATTACTATAATCAAACTTATAAATTTTTTCTCGCATACAGTACTATGTGTTCAAATAGGAACCCAATGAACACCATAAAAAAAATAATGTTATCCCCTAGAAACTACTTCGGATTTGGGGATAAAATATCTTCTCCTTTTCAATATATGTAGTAAGCCAGGCTGTAATCTATTCTTATACCAAATGTTGTGTGGATCCGCTCCGAAATTACAAAGTTATAGAATAACAAATATTGCTTGCAGTATGCGTATTTGTTACTTTATAGCTTGCTTTATTAACAAAAATTTGCTTATGTAATATTAGTTCGAATTAGTATAGCGTGGCTGTACACGTTTCTCGAAATACTACTGTAGTTATTGTGCAAAAATGTACAGTCTAATATAACTCTGGAGTCGCGGGAGCATTCGCCCCCTCCCTCGTCCCGCCCTCTCAGGCAAACGCCACCCCGACTCCGACAGGCTGGGCCCGAGCGCTGCACATGTCTCAGGGTGGTTCTGACTACTCGCAAAACACGAAACGTTCAAATGATCTTAAACTTCGAAAAGAATGTAAACAAAAAGTTGACCTAAAAGTTTGTTGCATTATTTCATTTATGCGAAGTAATGTTTAACCGTTTGACATAATTGCAAATAATATTTTGTTCAAATTTAACCATGAAGAACTAACTTAACATCCAACATGCGTTAGTGTTACCTGCGAGAGAATTTGCCTATTGTACTGACCTTGATAAAGTGTCAATAAGTCATAGTCATCAATAATTATTACATATTCGTCAATTTATGCATCTTTTTAAAAAAAAAATTCTTTAGAATAAAATACAATTTTTAAAAATTAAAAAACAACGCCGTAACTTCTAAAGACAGTAGATTCAAAGAAATATCTTTACTCTTTTTAAGGTTTTCGGCAAAATTCTTTCTTTCTAAAACGATTTGATTGGACAAGTTCGACCTAAGCAATAATACACAAACGATCTCTCAGAAAGAGGAAAAATAAAAAGAACAAGAAGAAATCAGTAAAAAGACCGGCGAAGGTGTGTTAGAGCAAACAGCTAAGAAGTTGTATACCATATTCACGTCGTCTGTGTATGAAAAACGAACTTTAAAAAAAGGCTATTTTTTTGTTTTGTGAATCATCATTCGCCCTGATCCTGGACGGGCTCTTAAAGTTACAATGCCCCCCTGGCCTCTTCCGACTCTGGTCTGCTATATGCTGTCGTATACGTAGATCGCTCACTCTCTTTGTGAGCAGTTTCAGTTCAAAAAATAACTTCAATAATTACGCAAAACACCTAAACGATTTTTATATTTTTTGGATTTGCCAATAATTTGATATTATGTTCCATTTTGAAAAATCATTGTTATCTATTTGAAAGAGTTTTACAAAATATGATTTGGGGCATATATATATATATATATATATATATATATATATGTACATATATATACAATATTTTACATGCCCATGTTACATAAGCCCTGGGTGACACTTAATTGCAGGTATCGATTGGTCTAAAGCCAACAGATTGAAAATAACTGAAAAAATGTATGAGCCACATGCTATATTGAATATTTTTTTCTCTCCTTTAAGCCAACAGTCAAATTATTGAAGATTCCTCATTATTATTTATTAGATTCCTCATTATAAACCTTCTTTTGGCGCCTGGACTAGACTAATATGTCCTTTGTTTTAGAGCGCCCATTCTTAGCGTTTAGTACTTTAAAGTCACTATCTACGAGGTTTCCCAGTTTTAATCTGCCTTTCTTTCTTTGCGTTTTGCAGGAAGTATCGTCCGAAGCTGTTTCTTGGCAGAATTACTGTCATCCATCCTGAAAACATGAGAAACTCGAATTAAACGTTTAATTTTGATAAATTTTATAATATTTAGGTCTTTATATCTTATAAAGCTCCATATTATACCTCCTCCTCCATATGTTACATTCCGTTATATCTCCAAGGATACTACGCAAAATATTTCTATCGAAATATGCCAATCTCACCTCGTGAGTCTTTCTCAATGCCTACGTTTCAAAGGTATAGGTAAATATAATAGTTTTATGGAAAAACAATTTTGTTCTGCTTTTGATTAAATAAGATATTAGGATGTTTCTATTTTATATTTTTATAGACTATGTACGACGTTATCATTAAGTCTGGTTGAAATGCAAATAAGTTGAGTGGAATACTTGTCCTTTCAAATTAACTAACTCGGGAAGTAATTGCCCTTTATTTTCCCTAATAGTGCCAACTATTTTAGGTCCTTGGACAGGAAATCACAAGCTAAATGTAAACTTGTTCAAAAAATGTCGCTCATAATATTTTCTTCCACTACGAACTAAAGTACAAATTTGTCAAACTTTACTTCTGCCTATTCTTGATTATGGGGATGTGTGTTATTCTAATCTAAATGAACATTTACTCGATAAATTAGAACGACTTCAAAATCTGTGAATTCCATACATTTTCGGCCTTAAAAAATTTTATCATATATCCGAGTATCGTTCACGTCTTAAATGGTGAAAGATTCGTGATCGACGCAACCTTCATCTTCTATGTTTTCTATATCCTCAATAATCCCGTTATACCTTCATACCTTAAATCTATATTTCAATACCTGTCATCCCACGACTTCGAACTACGATCGAAAAATAAGTATATCCTCCTAATCCCTCAACATAGCACGGAATTTTATGGAGAATCCTTCACCGTATATTCTACTCGATTGTGGTTGGCTGTAAGAGATTGCTCTTGTAATAATAAGTCTGCCCGTGTATACTTAGTTTTCTAAGCTTGCAGAAATAATAAATAAATAAATAAAAAATATTGCGTCCAAATTTTTCGAGTCCTATCACCAAGTGTTTCGCTATACCCTCTCTAAGATGGACGGCTCTCGTGTTTTCCTCCCACACTTTTCCTGCAGTAACTAATATTACTATCCCATATGCCAAGTATGGATATCATAGAGAAGATCCTCGTTTAGAGAAAATATTTGCGTAAATATAATGCCCTCAAAAAGTAACAAATTGTTCATTTATAGATTGCAAAACTTCAATCCCAGACCTCAAACACGTGTGCTATAAGCGCCAACTTATTATTTGACTGATATCTCCAACGGACGATTACATCATCAAAACCTAGTACGCGGAATATTTCACGTGCCATAATGAGTGCCATAATAACCCACCACTATCGTCCTGACTCCATAGTTGATTGACACCTTCATGATTTAATTTAAACATTTCAGTAAAAATCGCAACCCCGATAATTTTTCAAGTTCCACTATTTTTACTGGAGTATATAAACCAAACCGTGAAGATATCAAGCAGCTATGGAGCCAGAACGATAGTCAGCGGTTATCCAAAATCAAAACCTCTACAAATTGTTGAGTTTCTCCATGCCCACAGTTTCTCTTTGTAATAAATAAATAAGTTTTCCTTCTTTACATATCCATTTGAATATAGTTTTCAACAGATTTGGTTGAAGGACAGCATGATACAAAACACTTCATATTCGCGATTCCTCAATGCAAAACAGAACAACTCCTGGTCTTCTTTCAGGTGTACTTTTTAATATATTTTCCGTAAGTTTCAAAATAAACATAAATGCACCGTCTTTTTTTAGTTGCAAAAATAGGAAAACAAAGCTTATAAATAGACTTCAGAGGTCCGCTCATCGGCAAACATAAGCCTGGGTCTTTGAAACAAAATTAACAAGGTGTTTTATTCTTTCAACAACATGATATTTAAACAAAAAATGTCATGACATTTGAAGAAAATATAACATATAGCGTATCTATTAAAATTACAACAATTTTCAGAGCGGGCCTTCGAAACCCGAACGCAACTACAGCGCGTAAATTTCGTTTTAATTTTTTTATTTTTTTAATTGTGTATAGGTCTCTTCAACTACTTTCTTTTTATTATTTCGTAATTATTCATCAATCCGTATGATATTTTTGATCACCTACCTTACTCGTATACCTGTAACTCTCCAAATTAATTATTTTGTTTCAATTGAAACAGATCGCAATAATTGTCCCATTTGGATACACCATTTTAGATATGGATCAAAATATTTAAATAAAGTAACTAAAAATTTATTTAGAACTTCATAAAACTTTATATTTTCACGTTGATAACAATTGTTGTCTGTTTTTAATATAATATATTTTTTTGTAATAATACAAACCATTTTAAGATAATATTTTTAAATGCATATTCAACCTAAAATTGGCAAAAAAATTATTTTTTTTTTAAAAGTACATCTTAAAAGTGTCATTCTTAATTTTTCAGTTTTTTTTCAAATACAGAGTTAATGAATTAGTTTTTATTACAAGGCAGTATATTTCAAATTTCAATTTAATCTATTAAATAATCTTCAACCGTGAACAAACAGATGTATGGACAAAGATATTTGTATGGGTTGTTTGTTTTTGAAGGTACCCGAGAAATAGGATATAAAACTAAAAAAAATAAAATACGTCTTGTCGGTACTTTTCCGCAGGTGTAGTTTTAGAAAATAAATAGTAATAAAAAGCAACTAAATTAAAAGCAGCTGGAAAAGAAATTTAAGTGACAAACATTTATTAGATAAAGTATATACCCCGCCGGTATATACTTTATCGTCGACTGGCTTGTCAACCTCGAGTGCTGATGATAAAGTAATTACAGCTCAGGTAATTTGACAAGTAGTCAACGTTTAATATAGCATTTGGAAAGGGAAAATGTTCCTCGAAATGTTTTTATTTTTTTTTAAATATTTAACATGATCTATATTTTCTTTTGACCATTTTCACAATTATTGGTCAAATAATTTAATTTTGATGCACAATTTTCTGTAAACATTCCATTTTTCGTGCTTAACGACTATTCTCGACCTCCGTTTTTGCGAAACTTTTTGCTCCTTTTCTCAAGTTTCTGCTATTTTCAACTTTTTTACCTTTCTTATTAGGTATATGTTCAAAGACGCGTTTGGTGACAATGTTTTTCATTTATTGTTGCCCGATTATTAGTTATAATTAACTAATATAAACTTATTGCGTTACTAACGCTGGTGGAAATATTTCTCTGCAATAATGTTTCCAGTACTGAGAATAAACATTTGGGAGTCTTATTTTCTCTTAAAAACTCTAGAAAAGTCTTGGTAATTTAGAAAAACTTTTAATAAGTCAAGTTTCTTAAATTATTTTGAAATTTTCTAGATAAGTTATTCAGAATTATTATCTTTTCAAAATCTCTTAATAACTTCTCTAGAAGTGTCCGATAATAATTTTTACACTTCTAATATTTTAAGACACTTGACTTATTAAAAGTTTTTACAGTAGAAACAAAAAAAATATTCAATATTAAAATAATATTAATAAAAGAAAAAATCGCAGGTTCTTTTTTTATTTACACTTGTATGTTTTAATTTTAATAACATAACAATAAATTTAATAACATTTCAATAAGTCATCACTATGGACTTATTTCAGAAAAATTGTTCTCACTCATCACGAACAAAGCACATTTTGGTATAATCATGATCAGGCGATTGATTGATGATATTATCTACGTGAGCACAGGAAGTTATAAGATACGAAGGGTAAACATTTTTCCAACAAAACACGACACAAAAAATTTCGCTTTACCAATAGGAAAATAAATGATATAAATGAAATTATAAAAAACGAAAAGTTTGCTTAACAGGTATATTAAAATATTACAAAATATAGTTTTCGGAACTAAGTAATATATTATTATAATTTATGAATTTTTTGATTGGCTAATGGAAGAAATTATGAAATTGTTGAATAAATAAGTTAGTACACTCAATTCTTTGAACACTCAAGTATCATTCGAAATGTTCAATGACATTAACTCTTTTTAACGGACTTAAAAAAGGAGGAGGAGGCTTCCAATTCGTCTGTATTTTTTTATGTATACCACCTCATTGTGTGGCATTTCTTAACCAATTTGGATATTCCCATACTGGGAGCATCCAAGTTTCCATGAAACTTTGATTGGAGTCGACCGTGGAAATTAAAGACATATCATTGAATTCCACAACATCAAAACAGCACAAGTGCCGTCATCGAATTTCGATAATGTAAGTCTGGTGATAATTTAATAATACTAAGGACGACATAAATTTGCAAAATCAGGGTATAATGATGGAGCCGGAAGATGATGACGGAAGATCTTCAGGGATGAGGCGTAAATTTATGGAGTTTGGACTCGTTTGACTTGTCTATATACGTACATACAATAAATATAGCATAAGTATGAATGGGTACATACAATATAATTTCAACTTTTGATCCATAAATCTTGATGCTGCAAATGTACTGCCTGCCTAAACCGAGAGACTTTAAGATATTGCACGGGTACAGCCTACATTAACTGTGAGACTTGCTGATCTGCTGTTTTTAAATTAGTATAATGGGTCTCAAACAGAGACCCTGTCCTTTACTTCAGGTTCAAATTACTCCTTCTGATTCTGCTTGCCTAAACTGTGAGATTTAAGGATCTGCTGTTTTTAAATTAATATTCTGAGCCTCAAACAGAGACTTTGTCAATAAACTTCGGGTTCCAACTTCATTTTGATTCAGAGGCAAGCCGTGAGATTTGAAAACCTGCTGGTTTTAAATTAGTATTTGTGGGTTTCAACAAAAACTACCACTGAATTCCGGATTCCAACTTCTCAGTCTAGACTTTGTGGCGGTACATCCTATTTGAATCGTGACACTTGAAAATCTTGAAATCACTATTTCAAATTAATATTTTGAGTCTCAAGCAGAAATTGTCATTGAGCACCGAGTTCCAAATTCTTAGTCCTGATGCCGTAAGAGTATCTGTCTAAACATCGAGGATCTGCTGTTTTAAATTAGTCTTCTGAGTCCCAAGAAGTGTCTCTGTTACTAAACTTCGAGTTCCATCTTCTCAGTCTTGAGGCTGTGGGGAGAATTTTCTACTTTCAACTCATATGTCCAGCATTAATCAACCTATTTGTATGATTCTTTTTTTTATTTGAATGGCTCGTAATTTCGAATGGACAACAGGACGCCAACTCACCAGGTGGCGCTTCGATAATTACCAACGCCAAGGTAGATGGCGCGGTCTAGGAAGAATTCTCACCCCTAGATGGCAAAAATAACTAAAATAACTAGAATTTTACAAAACCCATATCTGAGATTTTACAATTGTACTTAGTATTCTAAAAGAGATTCTGAGAATCTGAGTTTAAGCTATTAATAATCTCAGCTGTTGCAATACTTTTTACACAGAATTTCATAATTATAATTATTAATGTTAAGTTTATGGTAAAATTAGCAGATTGTTCTTCATCAAAATTTTTAAAAAATTCACAGAACTTGAATAATTAAAATTGTATCCCACACTTGGCCAATAATGCACATGTGATTACATTATTGCTTAAATGTATCAAATTTATGCTATTCATCAATGGAAACCACGGGAAGGTGGTGGGGGTATCTTCCATCGGAAATAGGAAAGGAAGAGGAAGTGGATAGATTAAGGAGTTGGAAAAATATATAGTGAATCTATGATCTAGTGTAAGAAGAAATAAATATCGACATATACAAATCTATCATTTAGCATACTGTAATTAGATCAAAGAAAAGTAAGCAGAGCAAGTACTTTTATTATACCCGAAATGTCATCACAGGACTATGCCTTTACACAATGTTTCTTGGTTAATCTGAATAAAGTAATGATAATTGTAGAGGCGAAAAATATGACAAAAAATATTTTTTAACTCAAAAGGCTGGTGGAAATTGAAATCAAAATAATTTATGAAACCAATATTAGTATTTTATCAGTAAAAATAAAATGATAACCAATACACTTACAATACTGACCACATAGATAATACTGACTATACACAGGTAAAGGGGCTTTGCATTGTCACTCCACTAAAAATGGCTTACGAAATTATGTTCAATTCATATAATGGATCCTGGTGAATCTGAAAAAGGAAAAGTTTCAATTTAAAAGATTGCAATTAATAGCTTGTAAGATTAATATGTTAACATGCGTACAGATCTGATAAGATAATATCAAAGTTTACCTCTAGTCAAGCTTCATAATTGTTGATTTTCATTTCCAACTGATGTATTTTCTTTAATTCTATTTAAGTTTCTAAGACACCAGCTATTTTCATTTTAATGTAATGTTTAATAAATAAATTGGAAAAATCATCCGCACAACATATCTGACAATCAGCAGTAACTCGTTTTAAATATCGAGATAGACTCTCTTTTAAATTATTATATTTACAATTTGTGATTATAAACATAGTTACACAGCTATGAATGTCCCCATTGATGGAATTTAAAAATACTTTCTTATATTATTTGGTAATAAAAAATAATACTACAAACAATACTTACTGAGTTTTACATTTTGGAAACCTGAAAAATGAGAGTCCTCTAGTAGATTTTTAAGTGGAGTGTCAGCTGGGTACATTGTACGCCATTATTAGAAACTATTATACAATCAAAATAACTTATTGGTATCTAAATTGATATAAAAATACTTATAAAAAGTATTATTAAAGAAAAGAAATATATATGTGTGGCCTCTTATATATATTTCTCCGGAGAAAATATATATGAGAGGCCACACAAGAATTTTCAATATTATACTTTTTCTGCAGGAATATACGTACAGCATACAGATAGACAGCGAGAAAAAGTATGGCGCCGGGAAAACCATCAAGTTGATCACGCTAAATGCCCTCTGCTGAAAAAGCCAAAATTGGCTTTACAAATTTTTGACTTTCGGTTTCTTATCTATACCGTTAATCTATGACTTACACCGAATTAACGCTACATTGAGAGCGGGTTCCTACCAACAGGAACAAATATATGGCAATAATGTCTTTCTATTTTCTATAAATAACTTTACGGTTATAAGCATATTTATCGACGAAAAAAGAATGTTGGTATACAAATTTCTCTACAAAATTCCAATAATTTTCAATCAAAAATTTGTTTATCTATTAAATTATGATGCCTTCGAAGCATTTTCTTTTTCTACACACCACTTTTCCGTGCACAACACTAACACAGCCAATATTTCTTTTATTTTTGCGAAACAATTTTACAGTACCTGTAAATGTAAATGTGATTGAGAAATAACAACAAATTCCCCTAAATAAAATACAGTAGTTGACTCATTCTAAATTTTTATATTTTTCGTAGAATATTGTGAAATAAAAGTTAATTAAAAACCAGTCTTGAAAAAAATTTAAAAATTGATTGAAAAATAAGCCAGTTGTAGGCTTCTAAATTTTAAGATACGGATAGAGTTGTGTATATCCCTTTCTCTTTTCCTCTTGAAGAATATAATGTGGAATATTAAAAATAACCTCACAACACAGTATTGCCGTCCTTCTCTAAAGGTTAAATTTAAACTTTTATAACTCGGTCAATTTTTATGATTATTAAAAAAATTTTTCACTCTTTATCAGCTTGTACCTTGAAATTATGATTAATGAAATAAAAAAAATTTAGTCAAATACCCAATTCAATGGTTTTAAAAAGAAGGCTTCCCAACACGCATATAATTTTTTGCTCTGTTGAACCAATGATCCTT
Organism: Druceiella hillmani; assembly: GCA_039881145.1. Lineage (NCBI taxonomy): Eukaryota > Metazoa > Arthropoda > Insecta > Lepidoptera > Hepialidae > Druceiella > Druceiella hillmani. The sequence continues at coordinate 16,742,874 of JAYKKI010000023.1, forward strand.
TGTTATGTACGTTGTGACAAATCTGTTAAAGTTAAAAATAGGAATGTGGCACACAGTTGTTACATATTTGTAAATCTTCAGACGTGACAGCCACATTTATTGGTGAAAAACGTCAAAAGGTGCCTCAAAATTGCAAAAAGGTATTGTTTAAAACAATATTTTTAAAACCCATCGTGTAAAATTTTGTTTAAAGTTTAAAAAAATTGAGTATATGCACAAAGCTTTTAATTAAAAATGGTTTGACATGTCATTAATAGTATAATAAAATATAAACATAAATAATAATGAACAATGCAAAAAACTAATTTTTCGAAACAACCTAATACAAAATTGTTAAGCTTACTGTTACCAAACCTCCTATCACTCTCTGTCTGCGCGACTTCATCTGAACCGTTTAAGTTATAAACCTGAAAACCTACTTCAGCTGTTTAGACGTAATCATGAAGACATTATCTATGGAGCATTGACTGTACTTAACTGATTTTTATTAATAAACATAGTCATTTATTTTAGAATATGAATATTTTAGAAAACAGCCAACAACAGTGATAAACATTATACCAGTAACATAATTACAACTCACAGACAACGCGCAACAGCTGTCCGTCGCCGTGCCGCTGTCATATGACGCACGTAGTATCAGACCCAGCCGGCGCACTCTTCCCTCTCATCACTGTAGACTGTGCCGCCTTACATTTGCGCCACCCACCCATGGCCCTGCCGCCCAATACAACCACTGTACGCCTTGAGCGAAACGAGGTGAGGTAACATAACTTAAATTGGAACATTAACGTCAAATTGAAGCTGTGAGAATTTAAGGCAAGGTTACGAACCAAGGTTGTTGCCATTATTAAACATTTCCATTGTGAAACATTAACATGAATGTTTAACAATGATAATGGCATGTTATCAAAGATACAATCATTCCCATCGTGAAATATTTCATTCCCCACTGAGGACAAATATTTCAGTTGTAATATCAACCAGGGTATGTTTCAGCTGATAATTGATGAAAAAAATATTCTATAGAAAGCACTGATAATGTCTACGTGCCAAAAAATATATACACTTACTGCTTATTTTTAGTGAGTTGACTTTACAGATAGCATTCAAAGAAATTATCCATCACAAAAAAAACATTGATTTGTGTAATAAAAGTCATAGTGATTTTGCTTTTACTGACTTTCACCAGATCGACACAATCAGACCAATGATTCAAAATCCTCATTACAAACGGGTGGCAGATCTCTATCTGGATTACAACCAGATCACCACCTCGAGCCTTAAGGAATTAGAAGGTTCAGAATGGCTGAGAACATTTCGTGTGCTCAGTTTACGGGGTAATACGCTGACACAGGTATTGTATCATTCCACTCCAAATCTAAATATCATACTTTATATTTTTAATTACAATCAATTAAAACGCAATGAAACTTCAGTCAGACTAATCAAATTCGAGAGCTAATAAAATAATCCAAGCTACTCAGCAGAATCGAATGTAAACTTTTCATTTAACTTTTTTATCTGGCTATCCCTGATGAGTGCAGAATTCTGAATTTGTACTAAAAGTATGCAAACATTACTTTCATTTAAATACACTCTAATAACCAAAGAAGTGCTATATTTTAAAACTAGTAACTATTCCCTGATTTTTCAGTTTTCCAGTGAGACTTAATACATCCATTAATCCATTAGTATAATTTCGCTACTACCATGAAAAATTCTAGTTACACGGAAATATACTGGTATAATGTAACTAGAAATTATTGAGACTATTAAGGTACAAGTCATTTGATTTCAAATGTTTTACTATGTATCATTAATTGAGGTCTCTAAAAATTATTGCTTTATGGGAATTACCTCATTTTAATTTTAATTATTGTTTAAATCTGAATTTTCACCACAATAGGTAGATTCTAAATCATACACACTTTCTTGAATTTTTTTTTTAAATCTAACTAAAAAAGTAACACTTCCCAAAGACCATTAGTACCATTATTATTTGAAAAGAAACCTAATCACATAATTTTTTATAGAATCCAAAAAATCTTTCCTGGAAGGTTACTTGACAAAAGAAATGTATTTTTTAAGGTTACTTGACAAAAGAAGATTTTCAAAATTATGCTTTTCAAATTGTTTCAAAAATTTGCCAAAAGTAATTTCCATCTACCCATATTTCCATTTACTTGCAATAAACTCCTAAACTGCTTTTGATTGAAACTTATTTTAGGAAATTTACTTTTACTAAAACTTGTCTTACTCCAGCTTTTCAGTGACTTAAGAGAATTAAAAAACCAGTTTTTTCCATTATATAATTAATTAAGTACAACTGACAGTGTACCTTCTATTTTAGAAAAAATAAATTCTGGTTAGAACCTAGATCGTCTTCGGGTAAGTGGGGACCCATGGTGCGATCGGATATGGAGCCCTCCAATAAAAGTTTTTTGCTAAACTATTTTGAGTTACCGAGAGAGAAAAACTTTTAATATTTTGAAAAGTTTTAAATGTGCATATTTAAAAAAAGTTATGATAACAAGAGATACTTTCCTCGCCTTTTCATTCAGAAAATCATCAGTTACTCTTTTGATCACATCATTTTGTATTCACGGCCGCAATAAATTATTCATTCATACTTGTATTGCATTTTTTAGTGCATTTTAAACCTTTTCAATTTTGAGAAAGTATATAATGAAAATAACCATAACCATAATAACTCCATTGCACTTGTTATATACTTTATTTGTTATTTATACAAAATTCAACACAGATAACAAATACAAAGAAAAAAATCATTTTGATCATGAACTTGGATCCAACAGGCCCATGCATAGGGCCGGCACTAGTTAGGATATAATTATGTATACTTAAATAAACCATGATAATACACATAAATGTACAATGTTATCAAACTCAACAATGGATTAAAACCGTGTACAGATAATACAATGAGCTATCATTATTAGCATATAAACTTATGATTAACTGTGATTATCACTGTATTACTTTATAACAGGTACCACTGTTTGCATTTGATGATGCCTTCAAACAAAACCCAAATATCGCCAATGTTTATCTCGGCGACAATCCTTGGCGCTGCGATTGTCACTATACACCTAAATTCCAAGAGTTACTCCAGAAATACATGGTTGTCATAAAAGATGTAGCCGACATCCGATGCTCACAATCTACTGAAAACGAGTTATCTCTTGTGCAGGTAAGACAGCTCCGTCCAAATTATCTTCAAAGATAAAAACATTTTTGGCACACATTTAGAAATTGTATTTGTAATGATTGTAATAGACTAAAAAGTGATGTTAGTATGAAGTCTTTGTTGCAGAATTCAACCATCTTCTATCAGCCAAATACAAAATTTAACAATGTTGACGGACTTTTTGTTCAATTTATGACTTATTTATATTTTTGATGTCACCGAGTGATTTTTTCTTATTGTTTTTCATTGATTCATTTTATCTAAAAACATATAAATTAAATAGTTAATAATTTTTAAAAAAGAAGTTAGAAATAATAGAGAAAAATCACCTCTTATTTCTAAAAAATAACTGTACCAATCTCACTTTTTTCGCAACATTGAATGTACAAAGGTTCAGCAACCAAAATGTATATCTCCGGTACAAAATGTAAGTTTAGAAAATTTTATACCAGTTGCTGGTAATGAAAAAATAGATGTCAGTGGAAAGAACCATAAAATATGACTGGATGTTTAATATTGTTTATGTAAAATAACTTATTATGATACATTTCTTTCAGTCATTTCTCTAATTTATGAAATTAATTAAAATGTTGAACAAAATATAACTTTATATTTTTTGTACTTACTTGAAGTTGATTATGAAAAGATGTTTACATAAAAATAATTTTTAAAGTAAAACTCAAATAAGGGGTGTGGGGTTAAGTGCTTGAATCGTAACCAACAAGTCTGGACTTGAATCTTAATTCCTTCAAATTTTTGCATATTTACCCTCTACCGGATGTAGACCCTCCCCCTACCCTCTCTTTCTCTATCCTCCCCCTAGCAACAAATTGAAAGGAAATGGTATTGCCCGAAAGGAAATGGTATTACCCACCCCACATTCTGGCCCCCCCCCTTATTGGGGGATGGAAGTTTGAAAAAAGCAAAGCAAAACTACTTAACTAGTATCAAATATTAGGATTTGTCACAACAAAAAAGTAATATTTATTTAGGTCAAAGTCAATTCTTTAGGTCAAGGTAAAATTAGGTTGTCCGGGAAGCCCGTATCCATGTCGAACAGCTGATTTCGAGGGATGTGTGCGGACAAGCATGGATATGTTCAGCATTGCATCGTACATTGTTATAAGCAACAATCTCTCTTCTTTCACGTCAGTATAAGATTGTCGTCCTTCGAGTCCAATTGTGTCACTCACAGCTCGTAAACATTTAGCATCACAACGTGCATGTGTGACATCTTATGTTGTTCTTCATTAAAAAAGGCTATAATTCGAAAACTGAAATTTGTGAAGTGTATGGTGACAATGCAGTTTCGATTGTCAAAGTGTGCAACTGGTAGAGGCGATTCAAATTCGAAGTCTTCTACCTTGAAGGTTGAGAGCGCTGCAGAGCACCTGTCACGACAAATATGGACCGTATAAAGGTGTACGTGGAGAAAAATCCTTGCAGTGGGGTCCGAGATATAGCAAACACATTGGGGATATGACGTTTGGGTGCTCCACCAGCTGATGGACCAACACAACCAGAACCGGATGTCCATCTGCAATTTGCTCTTTATTGGAAACTCCAAAGACCCCTTTGTGAAAAGATGGGTCACTAGGGACGAATTGTGGATCTTTTACGATATGAACCGGAAACAATCTTGCTCCATACTGGGTAGCGGTCTGCAGACATTGGCGAAGCTGGGTCTGCAACCGAAGAAGATCCTCCTGTCTGTGTGGTGGGACTAGAAAGGCGTGCTGCACTACGAACCCCTGCCACTAAACCAGACCATCGACTCTAGCATGTACTGTACTCTACTCGAAGATTTGAAGGCAGCCATCGCTGAGAAGCGGCCAGAACTGCACAACAGACGAGGGGTTGTCTTCCACCATCACAACGTGCAACCACACACATTTTCGGCCGTCCGGGTCAAGTTGTTGCAATTAGGTTGGTACGTCGTACCGCATCTTGCATATTCTCCCCATATTGCCTCTTCAGATTACTACCTCTTCCTCTCCCACCTGGACCACTTTTTGTCCTCCCGTCCAGCCAAGTTTTGGGAAACTGGTATTATGTCCATCTAGATGGGCAAAGGTCAGTGAATCGAATGGAATGTATCTGCTTCAATAAATGCATTTCATTTGTGAAAATTATTCCTCGTTTAAAATAAGCGTTTCATAATTGTATTATTTCAATTTGAATTTAGAACATTGATCAGAAATTTAAGGCCATCTACTATTAGAATTTCCATCATCACATAAGCAATTTTCAACAAGATTCACAAAACTCGGGAACAACCTTCCTCCACCCCTGAATACGACTGCATCGATGGGTGCATTTTAAAAGAATGATCCATTTAACACAGCAAACTAACAGTTTTAATCAGCTATAGTAGCCAAAAATATTAACATTTGTATGTTACTTTTGTTTTTACAATAATTTTTAAAATATTTTTTTATATCTTTCTGAATCTTAGTTCTTTTTTGTTTCATTTGTTTTATTACTCCTTCATAGGTAATAATATATGTATATTTTTGTACGTAATACTTATTTGCAGATATTTAATTGATGTGCAGAAGTTTCTATACTCTACTGTATCCATATACATCATTTGTATTAATTATTATCTTTATATGTGTATGTATGCGTCAACAGGTATTAGCTGAAAACCAGCTGTGCCAGTGATGCTTATAGCCTTACTGCAAAAGTCGAACTAATCACCTTTTTGTGGATGACGTTCCATATTATTCAAATTTAAGATATTTAATTGAATATGTCATAGTTTCTCTCTTTGTTTTAAGGAAACCTCTGTGTATACAATTTTATTGTATATTTGTGCATTTTATCTGCAAATACTTGATTATTATTATTACATACAATTCACTAGGTAAAATGTATATACCTAAACAGCCTACAAATATTTCCACCTAAATTTACAATTAGTATGCCTGACTGTGGAAATTTGAATATATTTACATTTTACAATACCAGAATTACTTTTTACATTTTCAGATTAATACAATCTCCAGAAATTCCATTTGTCAAACAGAACCTGAATCGATGTTGATGCCTCTAGATGTCCTCAATGTCATACTAGCTGTCTTGATCGTCCTAGTGATATCGAGATTCCTATATGACTGCTACAGCTACAAGACAACAGGCAAATTGCCTTGGATTTCATCAATTCTACCATAGACTTCATGGCAGAAGACTATGGGAAAACAATAAAAACTTGGTATGGTTCACAGCTGATCTCTTGGTTTAACATTTATAAAAGAAGATAAACAAGAAGATCATGACGCAAAGGGCCATGTAAGAAAACAATTTTCATGCAGTTTTTAAATTTTTCAAAACAAAGTAAATCTAATGGAACATTTAATGGAAGATTTATTTTCATGGGGATGTGTTAAATGACATTCTTATTCTTGCAATGTTACATTTTACATCAAGACTTCAAGATATTACGATTTTATAAACTTGAGATTTTGTGTGTTGTAAAACAATGCAGTATATGAGACACTTTTACAACTATTTACCTATATTTTCTGCTATTTTTAGTGCTCAGAACTAAAGATAAATTTGCAATTTGAATTGACAACTGAAATTGAAACGTCAAAAATTACCTTAAAGAAATGTATTTGAGTTAAGAATTTCCTTGCACGTAGAAACCTATTCAATCTTGTGTAATTTTATAATGAAAATAATTACCTTAAAAAATGTTTCAAAGGTGCAAGTTGCAAGCTTTTAATATACATATTTATAGATATATTTAATGCAGCATACATACAATACATAAAATTACAATCGACAGTACAAGATAATCTAGACTCTATTCCAAATCGCTTTTCATGTAAAATATGAAATCTTTAATAAGCCCAATTACAACATAAACACAAATATTAAACAGCTAGATAATGTCATCAACAATACATGAGAAAATTTTATTTTCATCAAAGTCTTCCACTTGTATACCTATAATCCTGTCAGTTTTTTTACTTCTAATTTAATGACATTATTTTAATGTAATTAACAATTAATAAATTAATTGTTTTTGAATCAGTGGATTGAAAACTTTTTATCCTCAATATTAATTTTATTAAAAGACAAAAGGTTTTATGAGAAAGGATACAGCATGCTGAATAACTATAGTTCTACACTTTCTCTTTTAGTCTACAAAAGTTCCAGGCAAAATCTGTCGACATAAAACATAAATAACAACCAATAAGAAGTAGACTAAAATTCAAATATCGAAAAAATTCCGTAGTATGGTGCAATCATTTGATTAAATTTTATTTTTAGTAATTTTGTAACTCATGATACAAAAAAAGTTCTTTTACGCAAACTCCAATGGAATATTTATAGATTAATCTCTAGCATCTTAAATAACATCTTTCTGACTTCTCTGCTCATAGCCTCAAGTAAGATTCTGTAAACCTACTTAATTATTTTACAAAAAACCGTGCTAGTTCATGTCACAGAAAATAAGTTTGAAAAAGAAAATACCTACAGAAGGGACAAAAAAAAAAATAGGATTGAAAACGTTATAAAATTTCTATTTTTTATTCTTAAAAAGCTCACTCGTTATTCGTACAGTACTTTCAGATTCTTTACTCGCAACTGAAATTTTTGAGACCATCTCTCTGTATTTGACGGAGAAATTCAGTATCGATACTTGCCATGTAACTCGAGTAATCAAAGTGTACATGCTCTTTGAAACAAAAACTGACAATCTTACATGGCTTCGGTGTTCCATTGTGGTAGCAATGGCGCAACAGTTTTTCCCGGAGGATTACAATTCTTTTGATATTTGTTTACCTGCAAAATTGTACTTATTGGAGCATGCATGTAGAAATTCAAAGTTATATAACAAAGATAAGTTAATTAAATGCCTTGCCCTGCGCAAGTCACAGATTCATAAGCATGAGACTTTGCAGAAACTTAACACCTTCAAGAAACAAAACTATTAAAAAATGAATTTAAGAAATTATCATAAATCTACATTCTTCTAAGAAAGTAAAATAATAGAATTAAATTTTACTCCTAAATTTAACTTGCCGTTCACTCAATGTTATTTATAAATAAAATAAAAAATTGTGACAACACTGTTATATATCTATATGATGAACAATAAACATTTTATTATCTTGGCAATAAACATTTGATTATTATTTCAAATATTACCTCCTTAACGACTTATAACATTTACACAATTTGTTGTTCATGTTAAAGCCAAAAATTTTAAATTTTCTTGAATCAGTGCTAACAACTTTACAGTGTTTTAAATGTCCATTCTTGTAATCACTCCCATAACACTAGATGTTTTACAAATTAAGTGAACTCAAATATGTAAACACAATGAATTAAAACTATAACGTAGTTGTCAAGTATTAAATCAGATTTCTCCAAACAATTTATTCACAGTGGGTACGAACATTCGAATCTGTCCTTAAACAGAGCACAGTGCTGGTACCCTTAAAATTTATCTGACATATTCAGAGACCAAAGCAAAATTAAATGTTGATAATTAGAAAAAATAACAAGTAACAAACTTTTGATTACTACTAAATAGAAACCAGTTAGAATTCCATAACCGTTATCAGCCAATTCAGCAGAAAAAAATATAAGGTTAAGCACCACTTAAATTTAACACTGGTATAATTATCAAAGGACAACAGAATTTAAAGAAATGCTTAAAAAAGGTAGAAATAAGGTATACCCCAGTGCTATTAATTACAGATTACCTCCAGGTACTCTTCGCCTCTTTTCTATAAAACTAAATCTCACAATAAAGCATAAGATATTAATTCCAAAAGCAAGTAACAGATGATCTGAATTATTTTCCATTAACTTTTTCATACTTTCTAGAAATGAAATGAACAGTACAACATGCGAGGGGGCGTTTTTAAGTTCGCAGAATGGAGGATAAGGAGTGGGAATAAAAATACAAAATTATTTTTCTTTTTCAATATATTCTCCTGCTACCCTAATACATTTTTCAGATCTTTCAATTAGCTTATATATACCTTTCTAAAAAAATTTTTTCGTCTTTGCCCGAAAAATAAGCTGAAACTGCGTCCTTCACTTCTTCATCGCTTGAAAACTTCTTTCCACAAAGTTCTTTTTAAAGGTTTGGGTACAAATAATAATTACTGGGAGCCAGGTCAGGACTGTAGGGTGGGTGTTCCAAAATATTGAGACCCACCTTGTGCAGGGCGGCCAGCGCAACGCGGCTCGTGTGAACGGGCGCATTGACGTGCAAAGCAGGACACCTTTGGTAAATTTTTCTCTTCTTTTTTCTTTGATTGCTTCTTTCAACCTCTCTAGAATTGACGCATAGTATTCTCCGGTTATGGAAACACCTTTATCTTTATAATCCATCCTGTCGGCATTATCTTTCCAGCCGACTGTGACACCTTAAACTTCTTGGGTGGTGGTGTGCCTTTTTTGTGCCACTGCATTTAGTCTTGTTTGGACTCAGGTTCATAATGATGAACCCAAGTTTCGTCTCTATAACAGTTTGACTCAATAGTCCATCCTTATCTTTACTACAAAGGTCCAAAAACGCACGAGAACACTCCACACGGTGTTGTTTTTGAGGCGGTGTGAGCATTCTCGGGACCCATCTTGCGCTGATTTTCATGGAGAATTTTAAAAATTGTTGTATCCGATACTCCAACTATCTCTGCAAGCTGTTTCTTCTTTAGTCTGGCATCTTTCAATACAAATTTTTCAATAATTTCCAGAGTAGTTATTTCGATCGGCCGACCTGGGTGTGGGTTGTTTCAAGTGAATCTCCATGATGTTACCCAGGAAAAGATTCCTAAACCATGATTTTACCCGGGAAAGAGTCCCCGTAAACAGATGCCATCTCTTTCAGTATAGTTTGAACCAACTTTTCTTACTTGGTAAGGAACTTTATAACGGTACGGTACTCAATTTTTTCCACAGTTCAGACTTTCTTCCAGATTGAGTTGTTTGTTTTACGATAGTTCAAAGACTAATGATCCAATTATGATAAAATTTGGTATTTATACTAATAATGAGTTGCTTAGCTAGCTGTCATTCTGTTAATCACCTTTACTAATGGCCTACCTTTCCATTCCCCAAACTTAAAAACGCCCCCTCATAACATCAAATACGGTTAAGTACAAAATTAAGCAACCAAATGCTTTTACTTTGCTTACAAATTTCAGAAACATAGTCAAATGGAATAGAAATTTTCCATGTTTAATCAAAATTTGTTCACTTTCTTCTCACACCTGCAATTGGAAAGTAAATAAAACATACTTTTTACATTCAACTTGATCCATTTATTTTAGCGCTCACAAAATTCCTTAATACTGCTACACATCATACTACTATAAGGAAAAATACTTAATAGAATCAATTACCCTAATGTCCAATTGTCAGTAACAATTATCACAACTTAAATTTTTGGGTTGTATTTTTCATAATAACATATTTTTAATATCGTGTCAATTACACTAATATCAAATTTGTAATTTAATAATAATATTGGCGTGTCATCCTCATATTAATTTATTCAATATTCATTTTACTGAAATTTGACAACCATGTTTGGTTACATGCATACATATGTACTTAAATAAAAAATATTCGAAATCATCCCCCTGATCACATTTACAAATTCATTAAACGCTCATTGAACAAACTATACGTGGCAATAACGGACAAAATATTGTTATTTCATGTTTAACAATAAACTGGAACTAATTGCTCCATATAACATTCATTGAATAAACTGTTTCCAAACAAATTTTTAGACAATTTTTAATCCACTTTCAAATTTAACCACCACACTAATTTATCTATCCATAATTTTTCACAAACCTTTTGTCTAAATTATAATTATTTTTAATTTCAGTGTAAATTCAAAATTTAAATTTATTCAAAACTAAACTTCAATTCCTATTGTTGTTTGAAACCAAAATAAAACTTCCAAATTTATCTTTGCGAAGTGATTTACGAGACTACAATTTTATTGGTATTAGTATAAAATACACAGACTATACTAACAATAAAGTTATAAATGAAGCGTTCAAGCATCCCACCTATAGGTTATGAGCTGATGAATATTATTGTCAAAGCTAAGTTTTACTGATGAAAAAAAAACTAAGTAAATTCTTGATTTCATTCTGCTTCATCATGGGACATAGCAAAATGTATCTCACTTACTATGGAGGTCGAAAACTCTGGGGTATGGAGGAGAAGAGATGGAGCCAATGCCACCCTCTTTGCATTTATTTAAGAACTCAATAAAATATATATGTTAAGTGATAGCCCTAAGACACCATTTATTGTTGAGATATCTCTCTACAAAAAAGTAAATTCAGAAGAAAACTGTGACTACCATGCTATGATAAAGTTCCTTACCAAGCAAGGAAAAACCCCTCAGCCTATAATAAGTGAGGAGAGAGCCGTTCTCAACCTATATTGACTGAGAATGTCCATGAGGATTAATACTCTGGTAAATCCATGATTTACAAGCAGCATGGTCTTTTCAGACCATGACATCAGAAACCTTACCAAAAAGGCAAAAAAAATTTATGCGTAAAGATGCAGATACCACCATTTTAGATGTCAAAGTGGAGAATGCTCACACCACCTCGGAAGCAACAATGAATCAAAGTATCAAAATACTTTTTGGAGTTATGTGACGAGAATCTTACTCCCATTTTGAAACGAATTGTGACTAGGAATGAAACTTGGGCTCATCACTTTGAACCTGAGTGCAAACAACAGTCTATGCAAAGGCATAAGAAGAGTACACCACCCCCTAAGAAGTTTAGGATCAGATAGTATCACAGCCATCAACTTTCACAAGGGGAATTATCTTGAAAAGGAAAAATAGTTGCTTTGTTTTGTTTATGTAACAAATATTTCATTCCACGGACTTTTTAATCTCCCCTTGTATAACAATTAATCATTATATTCCTATTTAATACATGAGATAGAATAAATTTACATGGTTAGTCAAATAATTCTCACTCCTCAAGTTCACAAAAAGAAAAAATATTTTTAAAGTGAATATTACATATATTTAATGATTATGAAAAATATCAAAGAGATGTATAAAGTTTAAATACATTAAGTTATTCCGTAAAATACTTTATAGAGCATCATTTAATATCGGAAATGAAACACTTTTATTTTTAGATATATATATATATACATATATATATATATATATATATATATAAATATACATGGTGAACCTATATCGTGGGACAAGCTATATACGGTGAACCTAAAAAATATTAAATATTTCAGAAATGTTAATAAAAAAAAGCCTTGAATAAGTTTTTTTCTAATATTGTCTTAAAATCAATGAATGAATAGAAAATATCTGACATGCCTACCAAAAGCAATTTTAAAATTTCACAATGAACATCACTGCATTAAATCAAGTTTTATAATAAATATCTGCCAGAAAACTCTAAAATTTATATTTTTCGATGTCTTGCGGTTAATAAATAGAATTCTTCTTACAGCTTTAACATGAAATATATGATATGCAAATTGAACTAACACAACAATTTCATAGATTATAATAATTTAGTAAAGGTAATAATCTATTTACATTACTGCAGCAAAAAACATGCTCAATATATTGGGCAAGACTAACAACCATATGCATGAATGAGTTAAAATTGTTCAACACATCACACATATTACTGAGTATTCATTATTTTTACTTTTACTATTATAACATTGTGTAATCAAAATCTATTAACGCCCATATGCTATAAGAGTTACACTTTATTATAATAATGTACTTCAAACATTGTAGTTCTTACATAGTGTACTAAATACTAGGTATTCCTAGATAAGACACGTTGACTTGCTTTTAGCACTAGGCTATAATATTTCAAATAATATAGTATTTTGAAAATTAACAAACGCAATATCAGAGACAACAGAATATGCAAACATTCTATAATCAGCATTTTACAGAATTTTACTTACTTAACATCTAACTTCAGAGTCTTAATACAAATTTAATCCAAGTTGGCCACAGATATGTTTCAAACTAGTATATTTAATTTCTAGTAATATATTTGGTATAAAATATAGTCTCTACTACTTAAATGATTAACAACCCACATTGTCTATATCTTTAATATTGTCAATGCTTTTTTCTAAAAAAATACTTGTGATGACAAAAAAAATTACATAAATCGATGCAGTAACAATAAAGAACATTGACAAAAATTCTTTACGAAATTTTTTTAAAAATATTTAACATATTAACAAAAAACAATACAAACAACAGGTTATATAAATATATTGATTTCTTATAAAAACATAAGTTATGTTTCTTGTAATATAAACATAGACTCCTTATTAAACTATGTTTTTGTGTTGAACATATAAATTATTTTATATTTCTATTCGAGAGTAATAAATTGATTACTGCTAATCCGAATAAACTAATTAATTTCGATAGAAGCAATTATTTTCAGAAAAGATCTGTTCGAAGAAGTGGTTCTTGTTTATAATTGAATAAAAGAAACCTTACAATGTATGTCAAATGTGATCAAAGCAAAGCAAAATAAATTAACCTTTTAAAAACTAAAATATTGAAATATTGGACCATAAATATTTTGAAGACGCCTAATAATAAAATAAAAATAACATAATTCTAACATTGAATTCTACAGTTATTCCTCCATCTTGTTAAAAATTCTACTCACAGCTCAGACAATTACGATAAGCAATTATTTTTAGTTAAAAACACCTAACTAAACTAATTTGAGGATTACAACAAACTTGTAGATTGACAATTATCAAATCCAACTGCCATAAACCATTGCTAACCTGATCAGACATGTTTTATCACTTAGTATTTATTGTGTGAAAGAATCAAATTTCTAGAAAAACATGTTTAACTCATACTAATTTTATTTGCGCCGTGCTGTGCAGCAAATAATGTGTTTTAATCATTATAAAAACATAGGAACAAAATAATATTTAACCGATGCTAAGTACGAATTTGCAATGAACACTAATTATCACATATACATGTTGCGATTAAAAGGTAAACCTTCCATTCTACTACAACACAAATATAATATTGTCTAATAAATAGTGGTGTATTTCAATAAGTCACTAATATAACATAAACGTCTATGTAAAAAGCCGTTAATTTATTGCCATTAGTTTCAAATAATCATTGTAAGCTTTTATACATTTAATTTGTAAGGAGATTTTATGACCACGAAAACCATGACTTTGCCTCTTGCGAAGGTGTTATAACAGGAGAAGCAGGAGTTGAGTCTTGCGTAGCTTCCTCAGTATTCGATTGGACCTCATCAGTTATGCTCGCCGAGTCTTGGCTATCTGAAGTTGGCAAGACCTTGGAATGAAAATATATTAGGAATATAGAAATAGTAAATGCCCCAAATATAAGACTTTATTTCTTCTTTTATCTTACTTTATAACTTCTCTTTACAAGGATGATTAGCACAGCACAAACTGCAGTATTATCCAAGAGCATTTCACAAAAGAAATCTAACATTATCCTTGTCAGCAACAGATTTTATTTAATTTGGAAACTAAAATGTAGTGTACCTTCTTATTTGTTTTAGCTTGCATTTCGGTCTCATAAGCTCTAACATCTTCAATCTTCATGTCGTACCAATCATCGATCCATGCAAATGCCTGTCTATGGCCAAGCAGGAGAATTTCTCTTATGTCCTAATTAAAAATTTATATAAATTAAACAAAGTACTGACATAAATAACAAAAAAATTAATTTGAGACAACATTATTAGTCCGTAACTATACTATTAAGCCAATTTTGTAGGGTCAACCTAGAATATAAATTAATAAACATGTTAATTGCCTTAAACTCACACAACAAGGGTTCTATACCCACTTAAATATGTACACTGATATAAGTGTGCTTTATATCAATTGGTACATAAAAAAGGTACATGTAAACAATTGGAATTACATGGTATTTTTGTTGAACTATTACAAATATTAATATTATTTTTCACCATATAAAATACTAGATTGAATGGTGTCGGCAAAGAAGACCTACAAACCCCACTTGATGAGTTCTACAACAAAATATCCTTTTCATCCCTAAGTTTGGTATCTATAAAAAAATTCTTGTAAATGCAATGCGTCTGCATTTATATGCATTGGCTTTATTAACTACATGTTTATGTAAAATTTAATTACAACTGAACTTAAATTGAAGAGTTATGATACTGTACCATGCGGATGGATAGACAGATATGACAAAATTATAAGAGCTTAATTTTTCATCCTATAGATACGAAACCCTAAAAATGTAAGCATTGAAAGAAATACTGATGAATTAAGGCCCAATGAATATTTTGACGTAAGACTGACATCAGAATGATGTCATGCTGGGTCACAAATTACATAAGACATAAGTCATACCTGAATCATTATTTTATACATTTTTACATCTGACTCTGACATAATGAATATGACATAAGTATGACATCCATATGACATCATCTTAAATCAAATTTTATGCCAATATGATGTCACAATTATATCAAATTAATATAAATTGTCATGACATACATATGACCTACGGGTGATGTAAGTTTTAAGGTCATATGGTACTAGGGTATAATTATAATACCATATTGAATGTTTTGAATTTCAATTTCATACGATCAAATTGAATTCATATGATCGATAAATATACGATCGATAATACGATGAAATTGAATATCATACGATCAAACAACTCAACCAAAATTCTTTCCTTTTCCAACCAAGACATAGACGAAAAACAGTTTTTAAAGGAATAATATATTTAACTATCAATGAGATAACTTCATCCTCCGCAGAGCTGGAGGTGAAAGCCCAGTCGATCTCACATACTTCCTTGTTGCCTTTTATTGAGGTTCTTGGTTTTTTATGGTCCAGAATCAATCTTATTAAGGCTTCAAAAAATCAATCTTATTAAGGCTTTCAATCACATTCCTTTCTTGTATTCTAATTTTTTAGTTTATTTCAAAACACTTTCCAGATATTGTCAATTAAAAAGCAACAAATCTTAATTTAATACTTGAAATACTTTAAAATCTTACGAAGAATACCACTAGAATTTGGTTTTTAACATTGCTTGTTATTTTAAATAAAACAGAAGTCTGTCATTTATTTATCATTGCTTTTTAATCAACAATATTCATCTTAAGGATTCCACTGCTACTACAATTACTTTGTAAATTTTTTATTTTATTTTCCTTACCTCATCAACAACTAATTGTATGGTAACCCTAGCTCACTAACCTTAATTTCTAGTAACTTTATCACTAACCATTCGTAATTTTTACAAGTGATTGAAACATCAATATTTATTTAATCAACTTTAATAATAACAGATAATGACTTTTAATCACAGTCTTAGTTTCATCTTAATGTAATTATATTATTATTTTAGACATAACTTATGTTGAACAATAATTACACATCGGAACAGAATGCTCCTTGCAAATAGCTTTTTTGCAACTCTTGCAGAAGGTTGTGGTCATACGACGTTTTTTTGCAGGGCAGATACTGCAAGTTTTACGCGTTTTGGAAACGTCATGACTAGAACCTTCTTGAGGGTCGTCATTTTTTAAGATCTCTGCCAGGATGAGCTTTATGTTTCGTGGTAACGTTATAGTCTGATATCTCTCTTGCAGCCAAGGCTTCATCAGGTCGTCTGCCATTTCGAAAGCAAGAGACCTTCTTTTCATGGCTTTTTTTCCATTACGGATCGCATTACTGACGTGGATGACATACGCGTTAACTATAGACAAATTAAATTTGTTGTAGAACAAGCACATTGGCCATCGATTGGTCTTTCGGTTAGTACTCATGATCGAGCACATTTGGTCTACTGTATCAACCGCACCCTTTGTGGAGTTATAAAATTCAATAATTTCGGGCTTTTTTTGAAGTAGCATTTATATGAGGTTGATCATGTGTGGTACAAAGAAGGTAAATGACCTTATTGGACTTCGGCTTATAAGATACCAAAGTCATTTCTTTATCGAAACCGAATATCGAAGTACCGACAGGTCTGTTTCTAGTATTCACCATTTCCTTAGGAATCTCTAGTTTATTACTTCTTAGTGTACCTACTACTGTGAAGTTATATGGTGACTCCAATAGTTCAGTAACCAGAGGAACTGACGTAAACCAATTATCCATGGTTATGTTCCGGTTTGACCCATAGTATGGTTTAGATAGCTCCTTTACAAAATAAGTTGCTAATGGCTCGTTACCTGTGTTTGTGTTTTTTCCCATATAGGGTATAGCATTGCACATGTACTTTGTACTGGAATCAGCCATCATTACAAGTTTCAAGCCATATTTATTGGGCGTATTAGGGATATACATACGGAAGGGACAGCGTCCTCTAAAACCAACTAGTTGTTCGTCCACAGTAATGTAAGAACCTGGCTTGTACCATTTTCTGCAATTGTCTATAAATTTTTACCAGAAATCTCTTATTGGTGCCAGTCTATCAGAAGCTCTTCTCTCTTGTATTATATATAATAATATAGTATTTCTATCATCAAATGTCATACACCTAACTATAAAGTCGAATCTTTCGGCACTCATGCAGGCTTTGTAAGTTTTCGCACTTCTAATAGTATCAAACAAAGTTCGTGTAGGTAAATGGTTACTCTTGAGAGCCGCAGATTGAATTAGCAAACCCAGCAATGCCTTGATTTCATTGGCTGACGTTTGTGCAGTAGTATACTTAGAAGTTTTATACTTATTACTCTTGATGTTAATCTCGACGTTCGTATACTGTACTATAAGGTCGATCATTTCTTCCTCAACAAAAAGATGAAACAGATGTTTTGGCTCTGAGAGTTCTCTAGATATACCTACGGGATCAGGTATAATATGCAGCACATTACGAGCCCCTGTGGGGGTACGTGAGATTACCAAACAGGGTATTACATCTTGGTTGAACGATTGATTGCTGCTGCAGTACATCCTCATGGTCCAATTCCATCTGATCGGTGCGGAATGTCGGTGACGCGTCATCATCAGAATTTATAACTAACTTTCGACAACGGCCACGATGGCTACGTGGAACGAATACCTCATCCTCCGAAGAAGGTGTTGCATCCTCGTCGCTGCCATCAGTTTCTATGTAAATTTCCGTCTCTAAATTACTACCTCTGAATCCGATGATTGTGGCTGATTATCGGGTATTGACTCTGCGTCCGAAACTTGCAACCATTGTATAATTTTTTCATTTTGGCTTCTCAAATCCATCTGAAATCATAAACTAAATAAATTTCGAATCTAAAAACAGCGAAAAATCATAACTCTGCAAATATCATTACAATCTATTGATTTATAAATAAAATAGAGTTATTATTACGTATTGTAATAACATAAAAGTAATATATTTTTATAGTAATTATTGAATATAATAGACAAATAAAGAAATACACAACTTTGAAAAAAAGTTACGTAGTTACTAACCTTTTGTATTTTTTACGACGATTGCACAATATCTCCTGACCTAATAAACGTGCATCCGCAATGAGCGCTTGCGGGTCACTGGAGATGCGAATTAGGAAGGTACTAGAAAGGGGCGGGGTGGCGGGGGTGTGGAACTTACCAAAACACTAAAAGCGCACGGCACACGTCGTAATTTTTACGACTGGTTAGTGATCTAGGGTTAAATAAACTAATGGAAATTGTGAAAATTACTTAAGTAATTGACATTACTTTAAGTATTATCTTGATAATATGACTTACACCTTGGATATATTCCTCTACTTTAGTCTGCAGACCCCACACCTCAAACTTGACATGGACAGCTTTGTACGAACACATAATTGGCTCATGTGTCTTACGCCAACCTTCAACCAAGGGACCCCGTCCAGTTCTTTTCGATTTGAAATATTTTAGGTCTTCAGATTCCTTGTAATGCTTTGGTCTGCATTCATCATAAGCAATGTCAATTTCATCCACTGTCCTTCGCTCCACTTCCTCTTGTGACAACTGAAGACACTGGAAATTGAAGAAGATTCATGAAAGTAAAATAACAAGACGTTTACTCCAAAATAATATTTATCTTCTTTTATCTATCCAGTGTCAACCAATCATTATGTGGTTAGCCAACTGCAATAGAAATTTTAGGTTATTTTATTTTTTATTTGTTTATTTAGTCTTCAATGTACAAAAACATTTAGCAACTTTATTGCTACATGAGCAGCATCGTTCAGTCAATCAAAATACCAGAAGCAAGTATTGAGAAAAGCCAGAAGAAGTTAGTATTGTGTAGGACTGAAATACTACTACAATATAACAATGACTACTACAATATAACAATGACAAATAAAAAATGTCTCATTGAAGTGATAAGCTTTTCTAGTATCAAACTTGACATATTTCTACAATGGGACTAAAGATATCTCAAATAAATTATAATATCTATCAGTGGCAACAAAGCTAGAAATCTATACCATGCCACATAAAAGTAAAAGCCACACAAGATGACGGGAAAGTTATGGCTGCTTTTAAAGTAAATTATAGTATCTTAAAATATATAAATATTTCCTTTTATTTCTTCTTTCTATTTATGTGATTTTGAAAATAATTACTTTCATTGAATATATTTTTAAAAAACTATTTTATAAACTTTTTTCAAACTTTTAAATCTAATAATTATGATGAGAAGGAAAGAGAGAGCGAACTATTTGCAAGTCAATCAAATTTCGTGATTGCAATCATTATTGAATGATATCGCAAGTGATCAGGTCCTCGTGACCCATTCATTTAATTGAATCGATCACAAACTGTACAGTTTATAATTTATGGGATAACCATTAATTTACGAGTCGATGTATGTTCACTTTTGTACCATGTTTATCATCCCTTGAACGAGTAATAATCAATTTATTATTGAGACAAGTGATTTGTTGACGGTGTTTCTTTTTACTTCCGTTTGAAATATAAATAAACGCATTTAGGATTTTTGGATTGGTCATTAGTCTTTCAGTGCTTAATCAGCTCGCTTCGCATAAGCACCTATGTGAATTGTGAACTACAATCTCTTTTTAGTTTCATAGAAAATTTAAAGGCTAAAAAATATTGGTAGCGGTTTTTATAATAATGGTGATGAGCTATATTTTTTTTATTGATATTTTATTGTTTTTTTTTATTTTTATGTACATGTATTTTGGCACCCAATAACTTTAGATAGTGTTTTCGTGACTTGTGTATATTTACTATTATAAAATTTCGAATTTGTTAAAGAAACGAAATGTTCTGTACAAACATTTTTCTTTAGTAGGTCCTGGTAAAACAAAATGCGACTACTGTAGTAAAGTGCTGAGCTTCACAGGAGGTGCACAGAACTGCGCCACTCTAACCTGATTCATACAAAGGGCAAGACGACGTGAATCTTACTGTCTTTTCTATTTCACAAGAGATATCAATAGGAACAGACTCTGCAATAATTTCTTCAGCAATGCTTTCAGCAGTTCAGTCAGAAAGATTAATTAGAATTAATTAGCCCATTTCCATCCGTCACTTATTATAATGCGACAATGAAAATCCCAAAAACCATGAGTGGATCAAAACAGCTAGACGAGCAGATATTTAGTAGATGTTGAATTTGGAAACTTCTTTGATTCCAAAACTGTATTCTAGCACCAAGGAAAAAGTAAAAAATAAATTGGTAGAATCAGGAGCCTACCGGAATTTACAATAAAAAAACAAATTGGGACACATTCAAAGAAATATTTTCCTCCCACATTGACCTCAATGTCAAATTAAAAACAGAAGAAGAAATAGAAAAAAGTATAGAAAAATTCAACTCCATAATCCACCTAGCAGCCAAAGAATCAACCTCAACAAGCAAAATAAATAAAATGACAAACAAAGAATATCCTAAGAACATAATGAAGAAAGTATTGGAAAGACGTAGATTAAGGAAAGAATGGCATAGATCTAGGTATCCCTCAGATAAAACAATCCTGAACAGAGCGACTGAGGAACTCAAGAAAATGATTAATGAGCATGAAAACTTAAAGTTTCAAAATTATCTAGCCCACCTCACGCCTTACCACGATAGTAATTAATCGCTTTGGCGTGCTACTAAGAATCTTAAGTGACCGAAAGAACACATGCCACCTATAAGAAGAGATAACTGTTGGGCCAGATCAGACCACGAGAAGGCAACAACTTTTGCAGAACACCTCAAAGACGTCTTTACGCCTTTACCGAGCAGCAACCTGGAAAAAGACAAAGAAATAACAGACTTATTAAACTCTCCAGGCCAATTATGTCTTCCATTAAAACCAGTGAGCCCCAGAGAAGTTAATAGACAAATTAAATCTCTCCCGGCCAGAAAAGCTCCCGGTTATGACCAAATAGATACTACTCTCTTAACTAACCTACCAAAAAAGGGATTAATGTACCTGGTAGTACTATTCAACGCATGTCTGAGACTCTGTCATTTCCCCTGCCAATGGAAGCTTGCCCAGGTCGTAATGATCTTGAAACCTGGTAAAGAAGCAGCTGAAGTTGTATCATACAGGCCAATCAGTTTACTCCCTCTGGTCGGCAAACTTTTCGAAAAAATAATCCTGAGTCGATTGCAACCCAAACTGAATGAAATAATTCCCGACCATCAATTTGGCTTCAGGCAAAAACATGGCACAATCGAACAAGTTCATAGATTAACAAACACAATTAACGAAGCTTTAGAGAACAAAGACTACTGCTCCGCTGTTTTTCTTGATATAAGTCAGGCCTTCGATAAGGTCTGGCACATGGGCCTCTTATACAAAATAAAGAAGCATCTAACGAACTCATTTTATCTACTTCTAAAAAGGTACTTAGATAAAAGATGCTTTGAAGTAAAAGTCAACACTGAAACGTCAGAACTCTACGAAATCCACTCGGGTGTCCCTCAGGGCAGTATCCTCGGACCCGTATTGTATCTGATCTACACTGCGGATATTCCCAAAAATGTTGACACAGTAATGGCCACCTATGCAGATGATACTGCTATACTGTCCGTACATTCAGAAGCAATAACCGCATCTATATTTCTTCAAAAACACCTTACTGAAGTTGAAGCGTGGCTTGCAGAATGGAGAATAAAAGCGAATAACAGTAAATCCGTTCACGTAACATTCAGTCTCAGAAAAGGAGATTGCCCAGCAATTATTTTAAACGGGCAACAGATACCGCACTCAGATACTGCTAAATACCTCGGCATGCACTTGGATAGACGATTGACGTGGCAAAAACACATCTGGAATAAACGTAAACAATTAGATACAAAATTGCGAAGCTTGTCCTGGCTCATCGGGAAAAAATCACAACTATCTAATGAAAGCAAAATGGCTGTCTACAAAACAATATTAAAGCCAGTGTGGACATACGGTATCGAGCTGTGGGGTACAGCATCTAACAATAACATCGAGATCTTGGAAAGATTTCAAACCAAGACAATGAGATATATGTTCCAAATCCCAAACTGTATAAGTAACAAATACATACTCCGAGATTTGAACCTTACAACTGTGAAACAGGAAATAGCCACCAGAAGTCTTAAATACCAGACCAAGCTATCTGAACATGTGAATGTGCTGGCTACCAAACTATCAGGAGATGGCAGTGTTAAACACTCACGACTAAGAAGGAACAGTATTCCAACCCTTCATAGCAGATTTCTAAACCCAAAGTGAGAGAGATCGATGGATTCTCCTCACAGCTAAATTACATACGCAGACTGTAGTCACCAATAATATCAGCTAAATGTGAAAAACAGATTGCTGTGCTAAGCAGAATACAAAAAAAAGAATCAGGAGCAATCTGTTTAACTACAGATGGTTGGACGTCAGTTAACATTCGAAGTTATGCAGCTATAACAGCTCATTTTATTGCAATATGAGAATTTCATCTTTAATAAAGATGATATATGATGATTATACTGTATTTCTTACGACGACCATCACACGGCTTTAAATCTTGCAAAATTTATGTTTATTTAGAATGAAATAAAAGAATGGAAAATTGAAAATAAAATTACTGCTATTATATCTAGCAATGCAGTCAATATAGTAGCAGCGACTGACTTAACGAAATGGAGTCATTTCCTGTTGTGTTTCCCTGTTGTGCACATACTGTTAATTTAACAGCACAGACCGGATTAAAAACCAATAAACATTATTTAGACAAAGTCAAGGCGATAGTAATATTTCAAACAGATTAGTTATGCCCTTACGAAATTACATTCTACACAACAACAAATGGGTTTACCTGAAATTAAGCTGAAATAAGATATAGCAACTCGTTGGAATTCTACGTACAACATGCTGATGCGCATAATTAAAATTAAAGACGCCGTAATAAGCATTGACAATAGAGCAGCCGCAACTTAATTCTTTGAGTCCATCCTATTGGATTTTCATGGAAAAAGTGTTTAGTGATATTACAGAAGACTTTTCCGCTGAAAAAAATGTCTCAATTTCAAAAGTAATTTTACTAGTTCACGCAATGAAGGTTCATGTTGCCCAATTTTCAAAAGAACAATTAAATCCTGATGTAAGCTTATTTGTAGAAACACTAACAAACCAACTAGATGAATATTTTAATGATATTGAATTAAAAAATTTACCGACTCAAGCTACATTATTGGATCCAAAATACAAGAAATATGGATTTGCAAACGAGTCAAAATATGATATATCACTCTCAGTGCAAGAAAAGAGAAAATTTCCAAATTTCATATTGAATCCACTCCACAAATATTGCCTGAGCCATAACTTTCAACGTCAGCTACTTTATTATGGACGGATTTCGAAACAAATGTGAAAAATCTGGTCGCTGTCCATAGTTCTTCCACTGCAAGTGTCATTGAAATCGATAAATATATCAACAAAGATCCTTTGCAATGGTGGAAGCAGCGGAAAAATTTATACCCTTGTCTGTATAAATCGATGCAGTACAGACTTTGTATCCTAGCCACATCTGTCCCGTACGAACAAGTGTTTTCTAAAGCTGAGCTAGTTATAAATGAAAGAAGCCGCTTAAAACCCGAGTAGCAAAAATTTTATTTTTCAATCATAATTTAGAGTAAAACCCAGCAGCAACATTTATTATTTTGATTAAAACCCAGCAGCAATTTCTAATAAATATTACAAGTTAAATTAATTAAGTGAATGCGATTACTCCAATAAATGAATTTTAGTAAATTACTTAATGAATAATAGTTCTGTGTATAGGTGGATACACCATTATTATATATATGGTCTAGGGGTACAGTAATCTTAGTTATAAAGGATGGGTATGTATATGAGTTTATCTTAATAAAAATAATATATATATTAGTTCAATTGTTCGTCTGTTATGCTAGCCCACAATGAATCTATTCATTTATGAATCATGGAGCCTGCCAATAGTAAATAATTTATTATACATATCTAATGTTTATTTGTTTACGCGTCTGGCTGCCTGATGAAATATTCTCAATGAAAACATGACCCTGAACTGAATTGAAATAAAATATCAATCATCAATCGCGACCTTGCACATCAATCGATAGTGCGTAACATGTGATTTGAGCAAAGCTATCGATCACCAATATCCATCAAAGAATCGTGAATGAAATCAAAGAATCGTGGATGAGATCACATGATTGGTATTGACGAAAAAGATCGAATTATTCATAACTTCGTGATTCGATCATTCGTTCATTTCAAAAGATAAGGTCACACTGATTTGTTCATTCCTGATTGACACATCTCTAATTTATAGCTTTCAAAGCTACAGATGCAATATATTTTTATTCGTGTTCAAAAGACACTTGTCTATTAAATTTCATTACAATAACTTGAAACTTCGGTCTTTAAGGAGCTGTAACAGTTGGACAGAAAGAACAAAAATATATAGTCGTGGGTAATCTCCATTCACCTGATTGAGATACCTCACTAAATCTGAATCATTAAAAAAATATAAATTCACTCATTCAAAACGAATCAGTAAAAAGGTATCAATCGTAATTCATTTGATTTTAAACCAAATAGCTCTTGCATTATGTTACATATATTTATTAATTCGAAATATTTTTTTGTTGTACCTATAATGTGTTTATTCTTATACCAATAAAAAGTTCGGGAAGATCAAATCCCAGTGATCTACCTTTGACTATGGTTTTCCTCCAAGGAAATGATCATTAAGAATGAAGACTTCTGGTGACAAACAAAAATTTTCTGATAAAAACACAATATTGTCAGTTTAGTGACAGTGAAAGGAAATGGTATGGAAGCATCCATATATAAAACTCAATCAGTTATACCAATAAAATGAAATATGGTGGCGTAAGTGTTATGGTGTGAGGAGTAATTTGATATGATTCTTTTTCTTTTTGAAGCGAATGGTTTCGGGTTAGCTGCATGTAAATATAATCAAGAACTCATGACGGACTACAGAGATATCATAAGTAACTCCTCAACAGATGAGAGTATAAGGCCCCTTTGACAAATTTAATACTGATTTTGAACTCATTTGGCATGTTTTATAACTTTTAGTCACAGCTGGTAATCAGACTGATGAATTCAGCTGGAAAGTTGCGACAAGAACGCCTCAATATTGAGGTGTAAATTTAGCACATTTGGGCTTATTTAGCTTGTGTTTATGGTCCTTTTATCACAGATAGTGGCCAGGGTCAGATGATGGAGCGAAAAAATGGTAACAGGAAGTCTTTAGTGATAAAGAATAAACTCATAGAGATTGGACTTGTTTGACTTTTCCTTACATAACAAATAAAATAAAGTAAATTGGTAAGGAAGTACATACAAGTACATAAAAGGCATAAAGAATCTTAAATATTAGTAGGTAGGTAGTAAATAAGTATGTAAAGGTATATACAGAAGGTATGAAGCAACTGGGCTATTAGTAGGTAAATAGGTATGTATAGAAAGGGAAGAAGCAACCAAAATATTACTAGGTAGTTAGATAACTATGCACAGGAAATTAAAACTGTTTAACAAAACAATTGAACTGAATTTAAATAACCATGGAAAAGGAAACGCACTGCAAAATGTATAATAATAAAAATGCAAGTACTTAGCTGGAACTTTTACAGTACAATATTATTAAGTATGAAAAATACTGCTACTGTTAGACATTTTTGGAGTCAGTGCCAAGATGCATATGATACTTATGTGTCTGTGCGTCGGGGTGTCTGCGGTGCATGTACATGACAAAAAAAGTTATAAACTGGACTGAAGAATTAAATAATTTCTTTAATAAAAATTTTTTCATGCATTTCCTACAACAGTAATTCATTCAAAATTTTTGATTTATTCGTTATTTGGAAGTTCGGTAAAACTCAATCATGCTTTTTACGCTAGACCAAAAAAATATACGAGTACAAAGAATAAAAATATAAGTTATACAATTATATATAAAAAATATTATCTTAAAATCTCAACTAATATAAGTGCAAAATTTAGTTGTTGTTCATTTATTTCTCCTGCTTTTACACCCCGACTTCTCGACCAATCTCCATGGAATTTTGATTACATATAGCCTGTGTCACGGAGATGAACCTAGGATAACACATTTATCTTAAAATAGAACTAATTTTTTTGGTTAATTAAAAAAATAATCTCATCAGGGATACGAGTGTGAACATAACTATGTAATAACACATCACGGCGATATGTCAATTAGGGCACAAGCTTTTTTATTTTTATGCCATTTCTTCGATTCTCTTCATCTCAAACTACTTAACAATTTCCAATGCCAAGATTCATATTTTTCGCAAGAATATTTTTTTTATTTCCACACCATTCTTTTCCCTTTTCCAAGTGAATGAAACTATGGGTCAATCTAGTACTACAAAAACGATAGTATCAGATGAACCTCATAAGACATATTTAAATAAAACTTTCATCGAAGTTTGCCTATTTGTCATTTTTATGATGAACAGAAGACACCACAGGGATCACACAAAAAAATAAGAGGTATAGTACTTACATTTTCCGACGATCCATTGTTGTTTTCAAATCTTGTCTGAATTGATATGGAGAACTTGGGTATAAAGGAACACTGAAATTAGATAAAAAATTCTTTGATATAAAAATTTATTCTTGCTATAAAATAAAATATAATAAAGTTATCTCATATTTGTGATTTGTTACAAAACATAAAACAACCACTTCTTATCAAACTCACTTTAACCCACTTTACCAAAGTTCGTCAGGAAGTCTAGTATTATGCCAGCTAGTAACTCATTAAGAGGACATCCATTTTATATAATTAAATGATTGTGTTTTATGATAAAAGAAATATCCAAAATTCTTAATGACGTCTACTTAAGCATTTGAATAAAGTTTTATGATTGCGAATACATCTTGTCATAAACACCAACCACTTTCTGAATTCTGATATACAGTGGATTTCATTTATTATGACCTTGGCTATGGCGACCATTTTTCTATAGCGACGTTAAATCTAAGTCCCTTGAATTTAAAGCATACTTTATACTACAGTTCATGTGCCTATAGCGACTTTGGATGTAACGCCGAGTTCGGGTGTAGCGACTGTTTTTAATGAGTCATTTGTAACCAAGTTCCTAAAAATCCCATATTACGAACGGACTTGGCCACCAAAGACACAAAGAGCTTTCTTACCTTTTGTTTACATCCACACAGATGGTCAGCAATTGTGGTGACCTTCATCGGTTGTTTATAGATATTAGGTAGGTAGGTAGGTAAGCGTGTACATTTCGGAGTTAAAATGATTCAGTTACAAAGTGATATTCTGAATAGCAACTGTGTTTAGTAAACTTTTGAATTCGTATGGCTCCTAGACGCTCAATAACTGTTAAAAAAAGGTGGAAATCATTTCAAAATTGAAAAATGGTGAAAACAATACTGATTTGTGCAAAGAATACAAAGTTTCCCCTTCAACAATATCTACGATGTGGAAAAACCTTGATAAAATATTAGAATGCTTTGAGTCAAAATCCTGGAAAATTAAGAAAAACCATAAACGGACGCATCAAGATGTCGAAAATGCCCTCCCAGTGTGGTTTGAAGTTCAAAGAAGCCACAATGTACCTTTGAGCGGTCGTCTGCTGCAAGAAAAGGCTAAAGTCCTGAAAAAACCTTGAAGTTTAAAGGGGAAAAGTGCGTAGGTGAAAAATTATCAAAAGATAGAATCACCGTGCTTGTTGCATCAAGTATGGCAAGGGAAAAAGAAAACTATTGATCATAGGCAAGGCAAAAAAACTCAGGTGTTTTTTTCGAGTCATAAAAACCCAGGTGTTTTTGTCCAGGTGTTTCAAAAATGTTAAATCTTTGCCAGTTGATTACGAAGCAAATAAAAAAGCCTGGATGACTTCAGAAATTTTTGAAAAATTTCTCCGCAAATGGGATTCCCAGTTAAGAAACAAAAAAAAAGATCATTTTATTAATTGTCCAGCTCATCCTAAAATTGAGAATCTGACCAACCTAAAACTGACATTTTTACCACCAAACACTACATCAGTGATTCAACTGATAGATAAAGGGATAATTAAAACCCTCAACAGTCATAAACGGAAGAATTTAGTACAGAAAATGATAGAGAACATCGAAAAAACGGCAGGCCCATTTTCCGTTAATCTTTCAGATGCCATTGAAATGGTAACTACGGCATGGACTTGAGTGACTCCGAATATGATCAAAAAGTGTTTTCTACACACTGGGTTCTGTAAATCTTCGGATATCACAACAATTGACGACGACTCCGATGATGAATTGGACATACCATTAGCACAGTTGGCAACAACATCGAAACATATGTTGATATTGACAGTCAACTTATCACTACTAGCAATATGTCCGATAGTGAAATTATTGAAACTGTTGTTCCATCACATATGATGCTTGATGAGGAATATGAAGAGGAAGAAGTTTGCAAGGAAGATGAGATTCCTACAACTACAGATGTGTTACGTGTTGTACCTAAGCTCAAAAGATATTGTTTATTTGGTGATGGAAAGGATATTATAAACATTGAATGAGTAATGAAAATAGAATACACCCTACCGCGTACACTAGCTCAAAAAAATTAATTAAAGCAAAGTAATATTACACAATATTTTAAATGTGCCAATGATTAACTCAATGTGCAAATACTTTTAACAATAAATGAGTATCAATAAAGTTTATACGTGTTGTGTCTGTATCTATTTACCTTTGCCTGTTACGACCTCCGGATATAACGACGAAATGACGTGGTCTCTTCAATGTCATTATATCCAAAATCCACTGTACTACACAAAATAACTCGCTAGATGACTTTTAAAATAAAATTTATTCTACTGTTCCATAGACAAATTGTGAACCTAAGTTAAATGTCTTTCTATTTATTTTAAAAAAAATATAGGAAATTTATATTACTCACCGTGTATTCTATTATGCACGAAAAGAGTCATCAAACATGGAATAGAAGCAAAACAATATTTCATTAATACTATACAGCCAACTTTGTATCTACCAATTAATATTATTATTAAACATTATCATGATTACAGAAATTAGTCTTTTTTTTCTGTTACGGAAATATGATTTATGAAATAAATATAAGCCATTTGGAGTGAATTTCTTTTATAAATTACAATACAGAATAATAATTTTGTATCAATATTTTAGTTTCTTCGAAACTATCTTATAGCTCATTGCAAGAAAATTCAATAAAATACTCTCACAATTTCTTCTTTCCCTCGTCAGGAAAAAACAAATAAAGCTAGCATTTCTGCAGTTAAATAGTCAGCTCTGATAACATCTAAATTTGTTTTATTAGACTCCCTTTTTGTTTCTATTATATCGTTCCTAACTGAATATTTTTATTCAGTCTTTTTATCACAGTGTTCTTCCAAAATTACCTTCTTTACTATTTTGTTAGCGTAAAGTAAATGTATGAACTGCAGATATAGTCAATTGTATCTCTACGTATCTGGACAAGAATAATTAATACCCGTATATACATACACGCGAATACAATTTTAACTTGATCCAATACCCTTACTGCACACATTTACTTAAAGTAGTTACGTGTGCCTTTAGATAAGAAATGGTCAGAATGCTACATCACACTTATATGCCTATACAAGGTTCCCATTAATAAGTTAATTATGAAGACTAAAAGTGTTAAAAGAATAAGAATAACACTCTTATATAGAGAAAATCAGACAAATGAAAAATCTTGTATTTCTGTATGAAGTCAGGTCACTTTTGATGATTATATTTTAGTTTTAGTATGTTACATCTATGTACATACGGTATAACGGGACATAAATTGCACTTCATTTTAATCATGCCAGTTCAGAGAGTTCTGTAGAAATTGCATTTACAAACTATTATGAAAAGTGACCTGACTTTATACAGAAATACAAGTTTTTTCATTTGTCTGATTTTCTCTATACAAGAGTGTTATTGTTACTCTTATATAGAGAAAATAACCATAATATAGGCACATGTCTGATAAGGTTGTCAAAAGAGACCTTGTAAAATAATTAAAGCACCAAAAGGCATTCATTTTGACTACACAAAGAACAAAAGTAAACATCAATCACAGCTTACTTTCAGTTTCTTTAGACTATGGCTACACATTTAAAATCAATCTATATTAATTGTTTTTGTTTTTATTCCTAAAAAGTTATAATGGATTTTGTGAGATTTGTATAGTTATTTTTATTTCTTAATGTATTAAAAATATAATTTATGCACTTTTACAAAGATAGCTTTTATCAATAAAATTTTACCAATAACAATATAAACTTCAATTCTATTTCATTATTATACAAAAAGCAATTTTAATATTTTGTAATTAATTTACAATGGATCAATCCAAAGAAACATAAGGTCCATTATTAAAGAAAAAATTATTGTCTTGGTAGATTTTTAACCTAAGCAAACAAAATATACATTTTCATCCCCTCCAAAATCGAATCCTTAAATAATTTGATAATACAATACATAATTATTTTATATATGTGATGTAAACAAGTGAAAAATACCAAAACCATGTGGTTTGCCAATCCATCATCACAGATTGCCTCCACCATATCAGTGAGATAGTACAATCATGTAGATAGGTAAAATACACTTATTCAGAAAATAGACAGTTGAAGGTAGTTTTCCAAAAGTTTCATTATTTATTATGACTGATCAGTAATGAATGTATTGATTACGAGAATTTTTCAATTGAAATATTGAATATGAAGAAGTTAGTCATAGAGATTAAACCTGCTATTAAAACAACATTCCCTCTATCAATTCTCTTACATTAGTTACTATAGTTACACAGACTATAATAATCTGTTAGGCAAAAAAATGTATGAATTTTTTTTAAATAGCCATTGCAATTTAATTCCCAAAGATTGAATAGTATTCAAAATGTTAGCATAATACTTATTACAATATAGAAAACATTATCACCAGAAATTAGATATCTTAAAAATAGCTAATGTTAAATCCACAAACCTGTTATAGTATAAGGATAGAAGTTCCAAGCTTTCTCTGTTATATAAAATATCTTTGGTATAAGTGATTGCACCCAATACGGAAGGCGGCTGTAAGGTACAATATAAAACCATCAAGGACAAGATAAATAGTTTCGTGCTACAACTATTACAGAAAATGCGACTAGCAAGCTATACAATTCGTTATAAAACTTCATGCATACTTTTGGTACCAAAACAAAAATTTACTAGGTGAAATATGTATATACCTAAATATTTATTACACCTGCGTACTGCTAAAGCAGAAATTGAGCTTTGGAAAATAATTTTATTAAAATTGTTTTACATACCCAAAAAATTCAGTGTATATATATATATATATATATATATATATATATATATGCACACAGAGACAGACACTGAATTTTTTGTGTATGTAAGATTGCAAATACGGTAGTTCAATTATTAATTATTCAAAGATTTGATAATTAAAAAAATATCAAATTTAATGGAAAGTTTTTGTTTTAACTTAACACTACTACTGCATATGTAATAAGCAAACGTCATAAATATAAAAGATGTTATTAACAACCTGTTATCGTAGTACGTACGTTTAGTTTTATTTTTCTCCAGTAGAAGGTGGTATTTATTTCACTACTAATAAATGGTTTTCGTTTAATAAAGCATTCATTATTACATATCAGTAACTACAACATTGTTACGATCTATCAGACTATAGAGCACGCTTCTGTATGCTCTCCAAAGGGAGAAAGTTAGAAGATCTAGAAATGTATGACATAGCATATACTAAGTGTGTGAAATACTTATAACACAAGCGAAAATATAACTAAATAATTTTACAATACTCAAGTGGTTGCAAAATATAATTTAGTAAAATCTCAGGTCATGTTATATTTTTAGAGTATCATAGTGGAAATTATGAATCATGAAGATTCTCTGCAAGAGCACAGGAAAGATTATTTTTACCACATATACTCCATATCATCAATATAAATGTCTTTATAGTTTCTTCCTCAATACCAAAAAATCTATATCATAAGATTTATTTTTTGGATGAAATACATCTTAAAATTATTCACACCATTTCCATCTTGAATTATTGAATCATATAATAGGTTATAATACCGTATCCGTTTTTCAGTGGATTCTAATAAATAATTGGTTACTACATTGGCCAATGATTGATTCACTCTCTTTACGCGTAGAGAATGCGTAAAGAGAGTGAATCAACACAAAGCATCAACTCACTATCACAATCTATAAAATTATCAGAAATTACTCATAAGTATTTATTGAGAATTTAATATTTTTACAGTAAACGATAAAACCACAGTTCAGTTATTAGTGGAAAAAATAGTGAAACGTGCAAATAAAATTACCATCAAAAATACATCTTAGTTCCGTTTCATATGATAAGAAAAAGCAACCGATAGACTATGTAAACATTGTTATCTCTTTGGACGATACTGCGACGAATCTGAGTGGGTTTTATACATTGTCCCAATTTGTAAAATGATATGTGTTGATTAATTGCAGAAGCTAGAACATTAAAAAAATATGTTCACCTCAAGACTATATGATGTTCTGTCTACAATTACTATTAAAGAAAATAATTAAAATAAGATATGAACGACAAATTATGCCTTTGGAACTCAATTTAATCTAATATTACATAAAATTAATTGAAATATGGAGAAATAAAAAAAAATATTTTAATACTCTTAACCAATTTGATATTACACTATACATCAAATAAAATTACATTTTACAATTTTTTTTTTTAAACTTTAATACTCAAATAACATAAACCTAATTAGGAGATTTGCTTTAAAGAACTGTTTCATTCAATGCGTACTATTATGGTAAATTATCTGAATGACCAGTACTAGGATCTTGTCAACTAAGTATAATAAAATAGGAATATTTATATTACCCATTTGTCAACTACAAATATAACAAGTATAGTATAATGAATTTTGTTAAAATTAACCAAAATAAATATAATGAAAAGGCTCTACTCTATAATTTTCTTTATATTCTTTATATTACAAAGTAGAAAAATTAAAAGGATATGTTTCTAATACATTAAATCAAATTAGTAACCAAGACTAACATTGGTGTATTAAATTTTCTTTAAAACTATGTCATTTACATTTTCTCTGAAAATATTTATACATGGAAATTTGGTAATAATACAAAACTCATGAGATACACATTAAAAAAAAACATTTACTCAAAGGATCTTTATCACAGTTTTCTTTGTAAGCGCAGTGCATAGAAATTTTCATCTAGAACTGTTATGTTGTTACAAAGTGAATTCTTCAAATGAAATCAAGAATTTTTTATGAGTTTGTTACAAAAATGAAGTAATAATGTAAATTATTTTCACACACATAGTTACAGATTTGCAGAAATATTTTTTTAATAAAGATATTTCCCAGAAAAGCATAGCCTCCATAGATATTTTGCCTTCTTAACTACTATACTCTACCTCTAGCGAAAACAAGATAGAAAACTATAAATACACAAGATACAACAAATTTTGATACTTCAAAACGAAAGGAATGAGATCTGGAGAATTACTAGATCTATATATTATGTACTATAATATTCTTCTTAACAGAATTGCTTACTTTTGTTTAGTGAAAAAAAAATTGTGTTACAAAATATTTTAAAATTAGAATTATAAGACAAATAAACGAATATACCTAGATAAATGAATTCGCTTCTCAGTATACTGTCCTGCGCCATGTACTTCATCAGAAATCTCATTATTGGCAATCACTTCCACACCTTCGCCGTGATCGGATTGCTCAAAACTATGTCTAGCGATCATGTATAATTGGCCAATTCGATACTAAAAAAAATTTAAATTCCTAATTTAATTATTGTTGTATATAATATTACCTCTAATATATTAATATTGTATATGTAAACATTACAAAAATTAATAATTCTCAGTTTCACTAGGAAAATAATAAAAAAATATGTTAAATAAAAAAATTGCCAATAACCTCTTCCACTGTGATCGGCATACATATTCTATATTCACGAGTAAGAACCATTTTTAAACAAATATTTAATACGATAATATCGATAGTTTAAAAAATTAAACCAAAGTCAATAACCCAACTGGGGTAGGTCAAATTGCGAGACTTTATATATATACATATATATATATATATATATATATATGTATGTATGTTCTGATGATAATACAGATTATTCTCTGAATTTTTGACATAACAATTCAGAAATGTCACTTTCCGAAACCAGAAACAAAACCATTTCGTTTTTTTTTTGCCCCTTATCTAAAGTTTATAGAATACAATTTATGATTTTTCTACACATTATTTAACTTCATTATCTTCTATTACTTTTCAGTAATGTCAAATCAGTTTTGGTCTTTGTAAAATAATATGTACAAATTGAATTTAATAATAAATTATACATATTAAATAAATTCTAAGATTCTTATCACAAATTTTGTAAAAAAGATCTATTTTAATTAGTTTAATCTTGGAAATTTTAAAAACCATAGTTTGCTTTTTAAAAAAATCGAATATTTTCGATTATACTTGTATTGAACTTACATATTGACTAATATTTTTGGAGTCCATTTTTGAGCTTAAAATGCAATAGGTATATTAATGCTTTAATTTTTTATTAAATTTAGATTTAATTATCTTCGAAAATTGAGATCTTTCGTAATTATAAAAATGAATATTTATAAAATACAGGATGGCTCATTTACAATAGTTTAAAAAGAAATGTTAACTAGATAACATCATGATAAGTCTTTCAAAACAACATTAGTTCTGCGAAAATCAATAGATTAGAAGTAATGATATTTTGTATAGTTTTAAAAACCTTTACTCCAGGCACACAATTCATCTTCATTCGAAAACTAGTTCATTAAATTACATGAAATTTGGTATGGAAATAGAGTAAGTATACAATGAGCATTATGTAACAAGTATACAATGAGCGTTATGATTTTTGCGATCTTCTTAGCTTCTGCTATTGTTTGAAATTGTTATATTGATTTTTTCTGTTCTCAAAATATCACTGTCGTAAAATTTGTCTAACTAGATATTTGCTTATAATCTCAAAAACTACCTTAGAATATTATTATAGTCAACAAAAAATCGTTGTGATGTTACAATTGCAACATCTTTAGAAATTAACATAATGTGTACTAGTCTCTAATATGAAATTCCTGACATAATCGCAATTTTAGCAAAACTAAGTATCTTTCTTTTAAATAATCATTAATTAAACTCAGATTTACCTAAATTTTTCAAAAATTTATATATAAAACTAGCCATTAAAATTGTCTGAAACCAACTACGAGTAAGGAATGTACTTAATCGTAAGATTTCAAAGATTACTTAAATTCATCTTATCCATCAGGAAACATGTAAGATCCAAGGATATATAAGAAAACAAGTATTAAACAAGACCCTTGAATAATTTCGCAGTTAATAAAGCGGGAAAGGTTAATTCCATTGGATGTTTACTATTATAATTTTTTCAAGTTTGGCTGAATAATGACTACAAATTAACATGTAGAAAGTACAGTTAATCACCTCTTTGTGTTACAACAACGAGTGCTATACCATGTCTACGATTTAAAATGAAAACTTATGATACAGATTAACTAAGCAATCAACACACATAATTTTCTTTCGAATGATAAATCCTGCAATATATCCAACAAACTGTTTAGATATCTCGTTGGTGTTAGAGTCCGATTTCGTCCAAAAGGAGTATACAAATTCACCGAATTCATCTTACAGCGATAGTGATTCTATTCCTATATTTTATTTTACTTTAAAATAGCGACATCGAGAGATAATTGTTACAGTTTTTAATACAAATAAAATCGTAAGCAAGCATTTTTTTAAATTTCATTTATACTTAAGAAAATATTAGCAAAATAATAAAAAATGTCGAAAGTATCATAACCGGAACTTTTGTGGGGATTCTTCAATTGGATACTAAGAATAGTATTCAATTGAATTTTATATGGTATAGCCAGTCCAGCGTACAGGTATAATGGAGATCAGTGCGTGCACCAGACACTTAGGAATCAAACAGGCAGGATGTTAGATTCTTTGTTTTGTACACATTTTTCCTTTAAACTGTGCTAACAATAGAGAAATACGATGAAAGGGTATGTTTTAATACTTTGAAGCAAAATCACATAAAGAAATTGTTAAGTATAAACACACAAAGAGTAGGTACCAATACGATACTGTAAAAAGAAGTAATGAAAACAGAACAGTAAAATTATAATTTTCGAAACTAAATACATTAAAAAAATATTTTGCCAAAGTAATTTAATAGTTGACAACATAAATATCTTTGAAAAATTTTCAAAAACGATGTAAAATATATCACTGAATAAATTTGCGTAATGAAAATAAAAATTCGAATAATCGATTCATGCATTTTGAACTCTTTCAGTTCGATCAATTCGAAATAAAATGCTGAAATTTCACATCACTATCGAAAACTAATTTCTCATCCTTCATTCATAGATATCTGCCCAAAGTTAGATGCTGTAGGAAAGAACCGATACGTGAATGAATTGATCAGGCACCTTAAAGTAAAAATCTCCTAATGCAACACTCTGTTTAATAAAACAATGAAGAAAATTCCAAGTATACAAATATATGATCGGAATTTTTGTAAATGGCGCTGTTAACACTATTATGATGTGGACCAACCAGTGATTAGTTCCAACATTTCAAGATCAGTGACAGTGACAGTTATACGATCATAATAGTTTATACTTTTATCCAACAATATTAAAGTAGTAATGTTATTGTGTATATAATTTATAGAAAGGCTTAAAAATGGAATACCAAACATTTAGACAAGAATATTTACAAATGCCAACTGTAACGCGGGCCTATACAACAGCCTGCGTTATCACAACTTTGGCCGTGGTAAATAATTTTTTATTGGATTACATTTTGTTCAAAGTCTCTTATGCAAAGTTTAAGGGCAAATTGTAACCGCATATTATTCTTTTTCGCAGCAATTAGACCTGGTTTCCCCATTCCAACTATATTTCAATCCGATATTAATAGTGAAAAATTTCCAACTATGGAGGCTGGTTACAACGTTTTTATTCTTTGGAACATTGGGATTCAACTTCTTTTTCAATATGATATTTACATACAGATACTGTAGGATGTTGGAAGAGGGCAGTTTCAGAGGCCGTAGCGCAGACTTCGTCGTTATGTTTATATTTGGTGCCGTTTTAATGATTGTATCCTTTTCACCAGTATTGTTTAAAAACAAGTATAATTGGCCCAAGTGTCTTTTATTTCTTATTTAATATGAAATTAAGTTGATAGTCATTAACTTAGGCAACTACATATTTAGGTACATTTCTATCAGTGCCATTATTTACGATTAACATCTGAATATGATATGCATAAAGTAATATTCTCTTTATATGATTATTTTTCTAGTACGTTTGTGTGGTATATAAAGTAGAAAATCATGAATATTAACTAGCTATGACATTTTTGTATTGATGTGTCAAATGAATGAAAGACCTAAAATACTATTTAAAAACAAATTATGAAATTGTATTTTATGCAATTAAATGGATACATTGGAAAGGAACTTAAGTTCAGAGACAAAATTAACTTAAAAATCTGATAAAAAAAAACTCGACACAAGTTGTACTTAATAGATTTAAATATTTGTCACTTATTGATTTGAATCTATATCTAACCATGTTTTATTTCTGATAGTTTGAAGAATGAAATATCACTTGCTCTGTGGTATTTCACAATTCCTAGATCTGTAGAAACTGTAATGAGGTGAATCCTACAATGATTTGTAAGACTTATTGTTAGCAACGTTTGTAAAATTGCTATTCATTGCCATAAGTGTTGTAAAATTAAAATTGCTATTCCTGTGTTTTAGCAATAAAATTTTTGTAATATCTCTCAAACATTTCTTTTTGCCAAAAAATAATATTAAAAATGAAATTAAAGCTGTAGAACTAAAATTATATTTTACCCATTATTGATAGTAACGTGTTTTTTAAATATATTTTGGAATAATTTACTCTGATTGTAATTCTTTCTTTTATTACTCTAACTTGTAATTTATCACCTCATTCATTATCCTCGCCGCATAAATATTTGAAATTAGATTTTTTTTCACTGTAATCCAGAATTAAATTTATTTAGCAATAGGAAATCATTGGCAGGTTAATCAAAATGAAACTCGGCTATAATATAACCAGTAGTAAATAAAGAGTATAAAAGTTATATATATTAAACCTTAACCACTGTTTAAAGATTTTTGCTTTCTTTGTTAATCTTCTATTTTTGGGGCAAGCATTTACGATCATGCTTGTTTACGTGTGGTCCCGAAGGAATCCATTTGTAAGAATGAACTTCTTAGGATTGCTTAATTTCCAGGTGAGAGAAATAATTTTTTTTCTATATTATATTCATTTTTATTTCAAAGTATTATGTCTAGATTCTACATGAACATTTTAAATATTGTACAATATAGAAAGTACTTGTGATAATAGGAAATAAAAAAAAATACTTTTTATGTGCCACGGAATGAACTTTAAGTTACAACTTTCGAAATGTTATTCTTTAACCAGTAATGAAACTTTTATTTTAATTGGCAATTTAGATAGAAGTTTAACAAATTTAAATGTACTAAGATGTACTCAATTTAATGACTTCAAATACACCACAAATTTACTATAGAATGACTTTTGACCTAGTGATTTGACATATTTAACCAAGTTAAACTTATTATCTTACTTCTAAACTTTGAAACTTTATCTAAAAAATAGTTTTTTACTTGTACAAATTTATAATATAAAGCGGAATTTGTCTCATTTAATAGAACATGTGTCTAATTAATGGAATTTTTTTTTATTATACATGA
The DNA here is from genome assembly GCA_039881145.1 of Druceiella hillmani. Lineage (NCBI taxonomy): Eukaryota > Metazoa > Arthropoda > Insecta > Lepidoptera > Hepialidae > Druceiella > Druceiella hillmani. Next base: position 16,782,524 of record JAYKKI010000023.1, read on the forward strand.
TACCAAATAATTCTTTCTATAAATTGATTGTCATTGTTGTTTCAGTGTAAAAGAGAGATTTATACAGTCAGTGGCTAAAGGCTGCAAGACAAAATTCACATTAAAATTTTATTACTTAATTTAAGAGTAACCTTAAATTTTTTTAATGACATGTTCTGTCCCATCACAGTCATTATCAAATATAGCCTGGCAGCATCTAGAAATACTTTCAAATTGAAAAATTATTTACAGACATTGTAAAGTTGATGAGATTTTTCAGCATTAATATATTCTATAATTTTCTCAAACTTTCACATTCAACGTCGATCAGGACACCATTATCTTTTAAATTTTCCTTTTTTGTTTGTTTTCCCCATGATGCATAAACAATGGAATCATTGTCCTCTAGAATTATCTAGCCAAGAACACAACTGATGAAACTTCCTACAATTATTTTTGATATTTTTTTTTCATTAACGTAACAAATAAAAGGAAACAAATGGCTATATTTAAAAGCAACCCTATAAATAGGCTTTTTTGGGATGCCTTGGTGTGCTGGAGCAACTAGATATCACTTACAAGTTATTATGTTCCCTTGAAAGCCATGTACATACAGAATATTCATTAGAGAACGCAACTCTGGGCCAGTTGCAGTGGATATTTTGATTCATCCAAATGGTGAAAAATAAAAGCCAATGAATAATATATGCGGACATCGAAATTCCCCTCCCTTTAGATCTCTCTTCAATTGTAACTCGTATACCTTCGTGCAACCAACCGTAGTTGATACTTCTCGAATAAAAAAAATTCTCATTTTTGTGTTATTGTTGAATCCATTTCTTTTCATACTTATTTAAATTTGTTACATTCTAGTCTTGTGTCTATTTTTTCATAGCTTATTGTGGAAAATACCTATACATTCTTATATGCCTAAAATAATTATATATACACACACACACACACACATATACATATATATTTTTATATATATATATATATATATATATATATATATATATACACATATATACATACATACATATATATATATATATATATATATCCGGACATAAAAAGGCACATTGAAATAAGTAGCTTCCACAAAATTTTTAATTGATTGTTCATTGTTTTCTAAGCCTTGATATTTCCAGGCACCTTACCTACCTTGGGTGTTGCTGGGATTTTCAGTCCTTCTTGGGAATGCTTTGTGGGTAGATTTAGTTGGTATGGCAGTTGGTCATATCTATTATTTCATTGAAGATGTACTACCAAATGAAAGAGGAGGCTGCAGGCTATTGAAAACCCCACAAATTTTGTAAGTTAATCCATTTTCCTAAATAAAGCTATTGCAATCATAATTCTACATATATTAATTATAAATTCCAATTAAGTTTATTAATTTTATGATTACTTAAAATCAAACTCAATCATAAATTGAAAAATGTATCTCAAATGTTTTATATGCTTTAAGATGCAGTATACTTTATAATTTAGATCAGTAGTTTAAGATAAATTGAAAGGTGTTTGAATTAAATGGTTTTTGAATGCATTTTGATGACATTTTGCACATTCAGAAGGGGAAGAGAAAGGAAACGCGCACGCTAGGTGCGGGTATATTGCGACTGCGTCATGTCATGGTACATCATCATATTTTTGTTACTTAAAATCGAGCATAGGAATACATTCACCAAAGAAAAAAAATTGTTTTTTTTTTCTAAAAACCTTAAATAATTTAGTTGTTCCTGTACAAAGTAAGAACAGGTCACTTTCAGCTAAAAATTATCTTGTATACTTAAATTTGGATAAGTAGTTTAAGATAAATTACAAGGTGTTTGAATCAACAGGTTTTTGAACACAATTTTTAAATGTTCAATATTTGTGTATGCAAAGGGGAATGGGCACATTTGGTGTAGAAATATTACAAGTTCTTCATGTCGCAATATATTATCATATTTTTTGAAACTAAACTAAAGCATAGAATTATATTAAGAAAATAAAAAACCTTAATAATTTAATTGCACCTGTACAAAGTTGGGGCAGGTCACTAGTTACAAAAGGAATTGAGGAAAAGGAGAGAAAATCATTTGTCTGTTTAAATTTAAATATGCAGATTAAAAGTTTGGTTTCCAAAAAACTTTATATGGATGACACTCGGATAAAGGGTAAGTTTTTTAGCTGGTTGATTTCCCAAGCATATCGTAATCTGGGAACTACCAATATATTTATGAAGAGTACAGGTTATGGATCTATGAATTTAGATATCCAAAATAAAGTGTTTTTGTAGCTCAATAAATTCTTGGTTTTGTATTTGAATAAATTGTATTGCCGTAATCTTTGAAATATATTAGATATTAACCAAAGTTTCAAAGAGTACTTCATAAGACCTTATTATCGTAATTAGCTTCTGTTGCTGACGCCGACAGACTTCAACCGGGAAAATTCAATATTTATTAAAAAATTATACCAAAAATGAAGAAACGGTAGTTTATAAAAAATATGTACAGATGTTATTTAATTGATATAGCAAACCAGGTTCTGTAGGTTCCTGAGGAAAAATAAGATGATTATAACAAAATAAATTTTTTATCAGGATTTCAGTATTCATCAAAAGTCAGTATTATTTCCCAGAAAAAAATATTTATTATACTGATAAGTCAATGTTTTTCTTACTTTTATTCATGGATGTTTGTAACATTATAATGAAATTTTTAAATAATATAAATAATAAAAAATAAAAAAATATGTTTTATTGAAAAGTAAAAACTAAAATCAAAAAACTTTATTATATTATCATCTTATATTTTTGCAGACTCTGATAAAAAATATTTGCTAGACCGATTGACTAACATATTTACATAACAAAGATAGCTTTGTATCACGATTGAGACAACTAGCTGCCTGCTATTTATCTAAATTCATGCCCATGTGATAGTTCATAATCTCGTGTGGTATAATTTTTTATGAAGTCTGCGCTAGCACTGGTACATGAAAATTAATTAAATATCTACTACGTCCCACTGCAGTATCAAATAAATTATGGTGGTAGATACATATATTCAATGTTGCATTTCTTTTGAAATTAAAATATTTAGCCCTCAAGAAATTCTAGCTCCAAGGAGATTACAATTTACGACTGTGTTTTTTTAATTTGCTGTAGTTTCGTGTGTATATAACACATGGAGCTACGGTAAATATCGGTCATATTTACATATTCAAAATAAAAAAACAGATGTATTGACATATCACTTCAAATTATTAAAGGTACATCATTGTGATCTGTGTCAAAATTTTAATTTGCAAATTTGAATTTTTTATCAATCAACATTAATTTTATGCCAATTCTTTGTTTATGTACACAGCTTAACTTCCTCGACACATATTACTATTTTATACATCTAAACTTTCATAAAGAAATGAATTACATTATAGTGAAGTTCACATCAAAATTGACTGAATATTCTTAACCAATAGAGGACAAGTTGCTTTCTCACTCCATATTGGTTTTGTATTTAGATTTTGTTTTAAGGGTATAAAATAAACTTGTACGAGGTATGATGAAAAAATATATGAACAAATTTTTTTAGTCGCAACTGTGGACACTACATTGATTTAAAGCAATAAGTCCAAAAGCCTGATCTTTTGAGTGAGAAGTCAGAATAAATTGCGACCTGTCAGTCGACTTTCAGAGCCTTCAGAGTGGAGTTGTGTTTACCGTGTCTTGGGCATCATGGATTTCGAACAATGTGTGATTATTAAATTTTGTTTCGAGTTGCACAAGAGTGCCAAAGAAGCTCTTGAAATATTAAAGGTGGTGCATGGCAGTAATGTGGTGGCTCTGATGCACTGGTCCAAGATGACCAAAGTTCGGGTATTCCACGACCTCAAAAACAAATGAAAACTGGCGAGAAGTGGCAAAATTCAGTCAGGATTCAGTTAGATTTTGTCCAAAAAGTAGATTTACTATTCAAGAGCTGTGTGAAGATCTGAACATCTCGTACACATTCGTGGAAAGCATTTTAAATTTGTATATAAGACGAGCGAGTGCAAAATTTATTCCCAGACTCTTGATAGACGAACGAAAGGAAAATTGTCCGTCAGTTTGCACAGAATTGAAAGATCGTCTTGCAGCAGATCCGGGCTTCATGATAAAAATTATAACTGGACATGAAAGTTGGCTGTATGGATATGACCCTGAGATGAAAATTCAGAGTTTGCAATGGATGGATTAGCCTTAAGAAAGCATGTCATTTGAAGTTGAATGTGAAGGTTGTTTATTGTTTTTTTTTAATTGTGAGGGCATAATGCGGTCAGTTTGTTCCAAGGGGAACAACTGTAAACTCCAAATATTACAACGGCCTACTGCAATGTTTGTGAAACGATGTACAAGGAATGAGACTAGAAAAATGGGCCAATGGTTTCCTCCTCCATCACAACAAAGTTCCGTACCACACCTCACTTCTGATCCGAGAGTTTTTGGCCCAAAATAGGATCTTGTCTATCCGCATCCGCTTTACTCAGAAATTTCAATATTTCCCACAGAAAACTTTTTTACATCATCTTCATGACTACTAAAATTAAGGGTTGGTAACAAAAAAAGGGTGCATGAAAATGAAAAATAGTATAATCAAAATTTTGTGAAGCATGTCAATTTTCATGGCCCACCCATGTTCAGGCATTTGTTTTGTACCTTGCAATAATAGAAAAAAATGAGAGAAACTTGAATAATTTTTTTGTCAAATTCAAAACGTAAAATTAATAAATACTATATATTAAATGTTAGACAAATCAGCTTGTATAACTGCCTTTTACAGGAAAACGATGTTTGATTCACCACCAGAAGATCCCGATTACATACCACTCCCTGAAGAAAGACCCGGTGGATACAATTGGGGAGGAGAAAATGAGCAAAGACCGGCCAACGACAGATAAAATTAAATCTTTTGTTTGGGAGAGACAGTTTGCCAATGTAAAGTGAAGTTACAAGCGTTAAAATGTATAGTGTGTCTTAATGCCAACCATATTAATGATATGAACCACAATAAAATATCGAGTTGAAGATTATCCTCAATATTTTGTTTTGATGTTCTTTTATTTACTTACTTTTTATCTGTAGATGTTATTTTCTATATATTGTAGAAATTATAAAGAGATTTTTCATTGACCTGCTTCCATAATATATGAATTTGGCTAGATCAATCTTTAAAGGTGACTAATGAGTTGTGTCATATTCGGTATTGATGTTGACACATTGTCAACAAAAGGAGTCAACACATTGTCAACATACCGAGTACTCCATGTAACTAATGTAGATATGTCGTCATGCATCCCAGATATTTTCAATTTATATTATTATTTATATAGTTTTGACTGTAAGAAGATGAGAGAAATTAATATAACCACATTTTAAGGGGCAATCATAACCAGTTTAAGGGAAATGAATAAAAATTTTGTCGAACTTATGATACACTTTTTAAAAAAAATTACTAAAAATAAGTACAACAGATTAATCTATTATTAATGTTCTTATTATCAATTTTTTTATCACTGGCATCTGATTTTCTATTGCACACAGAAGTATCATCACTTTTTGTTGTGGTTAGTTGCAGGTTAATTTATTAAAGCTTTTTTAATTTAGATTTTAAAATATTAACAGCCAATTAACATTTAATAACACAAAGGATTCTATAGCCCAAGTGAATGGGATGTTATGTGAATAATTATTCTATTTCCCATAGGAGCATAAATCCATGTTTTTACTTTATATTTTTACATGTTTTGTCAATATGTTTTATCTACAATTTTGAATTTATCCTATCATCTTTCATTATCATAACTCTCAATATCGAAAGATCAACTTTATATCTCCATTGTATTATCTTTCTTTGTTGTAATAACAGTAAACAATAAACAAAATTATTAAATAAAACCCCAACTGCAAAAACAAAACTGATAATATAAAAGGTTCAAAAAAAACGATTGCATAAAAAATAAATAACTGAAAATAGAAAAAAAGCTCTATAATTTATGTAATTTAGTTTGAGCAACGTAGAATGCACCATGCAATGTTTTTTTGTTCAGTACCAACATAAGCAAAAAATTAAATATAATTTAATGTAGGCAGGAATAAATCAGTAACCAAAATATGTTTTAGACCATCACGGTCTATTTAATTTTTTACAACAAAGTATGTTATGGCTGCCATTTCGACATATTGAAATTTTAATTTACCCAGTGTCCAACGAGGACGAATCTAACGACACTTCATACGTTAAAATCCATTAAGCCATATAGGCTACAACTCGTGCCAAATAGACATACACTCAATAAACAAAACCGTCCTTTTGAAGCAGTCGGGTAATAAACTAAAAATTCCCCAAATCAATAAAAATTAATATGTAATAACAGGATACACATCACTCACTTTCTTGTATATACAGATATGTAAAATAAAATGCTTATACAATCTTAAATAATTTTTATTTTGTTCTCATATTACAGTAATAAATCTTTTACCAATCAACCAGTTTTAAGACTCCTGATCATGTAATAATAATCACCACAATTTATTAATCAATCAAATCACACTACACTGTTATCTTATCAAAACACCAGATATATAAATAGTCTTTAGCTAAATGGAATATTGTTTGAGTTTCATATTATAGATGATTTTCCAAGTTGTATACAAGTGTTCTACCAAAAGTTATATTATTTAAATGCTTTAACTTCAAAAGATGATAGTTTGAAAAACTATTTTTCTAAGAGATTATGTAAATATAATTGTTACAAACGCAACAGTTCTTTATGATGGCACTTGTTTTTTGTTACAGTGATGATATAATTCGGAAAAAACACCTAGATAAAATAGTATATGCGACAAATCATGTTTACCTTTCGGAATGATACATATTAGATATATATAGATACCATTAAGAGGTCTGTGCATATGTACAGTGGGCCGTCATTATAAAGCGGAGTTGGGGCGGTCAAGCAGACCCTGTGTTATAATGAGTGCAGATTCAGTAATAATAGTTAATTTCTATTCTATTTACTTCATTTCTCACACTTTCCATGACTACTGACGCTTCTGTATCCATTGGCAGCATATCATAGGTCATTCCTTTCTCTTCTTCCATTTCCGTGCTTCTTGTCCTATTGCAGTTTCCAGTCGTTATTTGATACATTATTTTGGATTAATGTAGTTTACTGCAATGCGTGTCAAGTTTATATTTGTCATTTACGGGTTCCACAAACAAAGTAGTTGTCGGAAGGAGTATATGTCACAGTATTCAACTGTATAATGAGGGCGCACTGTATTAGTGTAAATATAGTAAAAGGTATGGAAACAGATTAATAAAAAAAGTAACATTATTATTCACTAAGAAATTTTAGGACTCTGACCAAACTTTTATATTCAATCATTTGTATTTCAATGATATAAAAACCTTCCCAAAATTGCTAGCTCACATTTATTATTCTAATCCAATTTTAAAAAGCCAATATAGTATTTACTTTTCAATAAAAATATTAGTATACTATGTGAAAGCTCACACTTAAGTTCAATATCCAACGAAAATTCACCTTTTCCAGATTCGAGACATTATTTATTGAAAAAGATATAGCCAGATACTCATACTGTGCGCAATAATTCGACAGTGCAAAATTGAGAAAAACAAGATATTAAATGCTTCCTAAAAATAACTTTGTATACTCTGTAATAGGCTATTTGACTTGATTTTTTAAATTGTTCTATTTTGTATTATAAGCACACTACATTTATATTTCCAGGATACATGCCGTACTTTTTATAGAAATCACTTTTAAAGTTTGAATTTTCCAACTCGCGCTAAAAAAACAATTTCTGTAATGTCGGCTAGCATGACGTCACATGCAATGTAAACATAAACAGTCCTGCCCGCTGAAGAGGATTATTATTTATTTTCATATGAAATGGTGTGTAGTGTTACAATGTACAAATACATCTATAAAAAGTCCATATGAAGTGTTCCTTTCAGTGCCAACAAATACTAAAAGATGAAAAAAGTGGCTGCAATTAGCCCAAAGAGATCCAAACAGCGTTATAGCTCACTCAAATGTTTTATGTGTGAAGATCATTTCGATGTAAGTAATATTAGTGTTTTAAATATTATTATCGATATCAATGCCTATAAACGAAAAGAATAAGAATATTAAATTTTGGTATGAATGCGTTTTACTCGCCTGTGACGTCATCTGACTTTTAACTAATAACAGGACATTTGCGATGCTAATTGAATTTCAAAAAATATTGTGATTTCTTTACGTTTTTTTTATAAAATATAAACTTATTCTTTCGAAAATGAAAAGCAACACGCTTATTTACGTTATAATCTAATAGGATGACCACGAATTGTGGTATATTTTTGATGCTGTCAAATAGCCTATTGTGTCCAAACCATAACTCGACATTTTACTCTATTTCAATCAGTATGTCATACATTATGACATGTTTCTTTTAAACATAAAACAAATGAAAGTGTCCATAAAATATATTGCATCATATAGCTTTGCATGAAAATGTATTGTTTCATTAGTATCGGTAAGTTTTATCTAATTATAAGCTTATTGTAATGCACATTAATTAAAAGTTGTCAGACATCCGACAACAAAGGCAACTCAACTTGCTTAGAATTATAATTTAAAACCATAGACAAATTTTCAGTTATCTATTATTATTGCTAGCTTTGGAAACTATTTCTAGTTTTTGTATCTGATCTCTCAAGTTTATTCAAAATGAAGTAAGAATCCCTTTTTACTTTTCAGTGTTTCATATGTTTAACTGATGTGATAATATGTATGTTATAATACATTCAAATTCATAATAATCTATACATAACAGCCAAATTGAACACTTGAACCTTCTAAAAAAACATGTTAAGGCTAGGGAATAACCTATTAAGGGGTGTTTGATGTAGCATCTTTCAAATTTAATTAACTGAAAAACTTTCAAGAGCATCATTTTGAAATTAGTCTAAGAATTACCAATTTTGACATATACACCAAAACAGAAGAATATACAACTACAGTACTTTTTTTTATAGTCCAAAACCCATCCAAATAGATAAAAGCACATCATTTGTCTTTAACTTCAAAACTATTAATAAGTATCGATGTCCGTATCACTTAGTCATTTAAAGAGTCAGTTACAGTAAAATCTCTATTTAATAGAAATATTAATCATATAAGAAAAAAGGTTAGTGGAATTCATGGTGGAACATTTGTGAAACAGGAATTTCTCAGCTTTAATTACCGCATTTATTTAAATTTAGCCTGTAGCAATTTCATTTATTAAAATTTTCAACTGGAAAAAATATATAAATAGATGTAGCAACTATATATACTGAATATAAATAAATAATGATCGAGGCAAAAAAGCCATTAATAAGTATTGGACTGTGGAAGTGTGTGTCTCGAACAAATCAAACATTGAATTATAGTTTACATAAGAATTTTTGTTAATAACTTAAATGATAAGAATTAAACAAGTTGAAACTGCTATCATTTTAAAGATTCTTTATTTTTGCAGTCAACTACATGATGCATATGCAAATATTTTAGATATAACTCGACAGAAAACAAAAATGAGATAGAAAAAGTTCATTTTAGTTAAAGTAATAGTTTAATAGAAAAGAAATTTCTTTGACTTTTATCAAATAAAACATTTAAAACGCCAATATTTTGGCTTAGCGTAATTAAATTAGATCGTCGAGACTAAATTAATTCCTCTAAAAGTAAAAAAAAGTCATTAAATTTGTCACTCCACAATAAAACTAGCAAAATGACTTGTTATTTGAGTTATCTACGAATTTTTACTAAAATTCTTAGTAGTAAAAACGAACATTTCACTCTGCCCAATATAAAATTACCAGTGATGTGCGAGTTTAACAATATGAGTTAGGAACATTCAGATGATAGACACACAAAATATAATCCAAATTCTTTATATTTCCAGCATCATAACGAACGAAAAAAAAAACAAAAGTATCACAAAGTAATATAATTTTAATTATCCATCCGCAGCCAATCCGATTCAGAAATCCCAATCATAAATGAAAATTAATTTTCTCATCCGACGTGCACACAAAGTCTTACAAAATAACTGCATATATAGTAATATATATACAAAAAATCACGATTTTACTAAATTACAAGACGTACATGTCTCATATAAAATTTATCAACATTGGTTCGACATCACAAAGTTATTATTTAAGGTGAGGTCTAATACAGAAACCCCACGATCGTTACTTGCTTAAGATTGGTAATAAATCAGTATTAATTTAACATCTATAAATGATACTACATTATTTTTCTTTGAAAGCGTTTAAGGCCTACAATTGGTGTTCATAGAGCCACTGTAGCGAGAAGCACCGTAATGTCGTCTGGCTTACCACCTGTGGACAAAAAGATAATATTTTTATACTGTACAAACACAATAAAATTCAATTTACATAAATAGCGATTAGCAATTAAATATGCATTTAGATACTAACTTGAACCTACATTAAGTTTATGAAAAAATTATGAAGAATACTGTGAATTAAAGATGGAGCATATATATTGCAATCTGTGTGAATACGAGTATTTGCATGGAACCAAAATACTAGCGTAGAATATTCGGCAGATTCCTGTTACAAAATACCCATACAGTATGTCTCTGAATACATAATGACTGCTACTATAAAAGCAAAAGAATCAAGATGATAACCATTAGATTTATTTTTGCAACATTTTGTTTACTTTAATTCAAATAAATGCTAGACTAAAATATGTATAATGATTAAATGTGATAAAAGCTTTTAAGAGAAACCATAGATATTAATTGAATTGCAATTAAAAATATTTAAATGCATCAACCATAAAAGTAGAATCGTTTTGAATATGTTCCACTAGCCGCTCGCAACGCTCGCGACCATGATCATACCCATTCCACTAGCTCGTCAGAGTTGTAACTGTCAGTCCAAGTGGAACGGATATGAACAATGACTATTCGTAACTAGAGAGAAAATGGTGGGTATTTGACAAAAATGAAGAGATTATAGCATATTTTTTTTATTGACATCTACATGCTGACCATGACCGCTCGGTCAAGAGCAGAACGACGGAGAAGAAGGTTTTATTGCATATTATCCGTGAGACAATAATTCACACATACTGTAATTTGAAAAGAGCAATTTTTATTTTTAAAAGGTACTTCCTCAGAGCTGCATAAAGCAACTCTCGTTAAATGACGTTTAATCACGACCGTATTGCTTACTTATATTTCTACCACCATTTTAACGAACTAGTATAAAAGATGATATTTTCTACAGTAGACAGTCCTAAGCTTATATAAAATATGACGGAAAGATTTCAACATCTTGTATGTCATTGTTTTGTGTAGACAGACACTGTTCAAAATCCCGGTATGTAACGAGCAAAAAAATATTGAATATTTTGTCAAGTGAACACCTGACAAGCATATATTTTCGAACAGAATATCTCAAAATGTTTTTTGAGAATAAAAAAGAAAATTTACAAATAGTGTACATAAATTGAAATGCAATGCTTTCATTCACATATGACAATATACTTTTGTGATCCAACAATGCGGGGGCAATAAACTAAGTTCATAAAACCTTTGAATTACAATTGCAATTAAATATACTCTTACTAACGCATATGAATTCACTCTCATTAATTATAGTTTCACATTATATACGGTCTTGTCATTCCAAACAGTCCTTATTAAGATTAATTAAGCTAATTTAGTGCGTTAAATTTATATAAAGATTACGTTGCATTCTTCATGTATAAGGATAGTGTTACATTCTTCATTGAACCATAGACAAACGTGAACATAAAAATTTTGCAAGAATTACTCTTGAATGGGCTTCTGAATGGTTTGCAGGAATTACTTTCGTACATCCAAGTTGTTTTAAAAATAATCAGTACAAGTAGAAATAGAACTACACGGGTTCGTAAAGAGATACATTTGACAATTCAAATATGGTTGGCACAAATATATATCCAGTACATACATAGATGACTACAAAACTCATTGTATTATTGTTTATCCAGTTATGAATGGTTTATTACACCTTATAAAAAAACAGTATTATTTAATCATACTAAAGAAATCCATATTACCTAAACTGTCATTTTGCTTTATTTACATTCTCTTTCTGAATGAAATGGAGTATAGGTATATATAAATATTTAGGTTTGCCTAGTACATATTTCACAGGCATAAAAATATTGTGAATATCTCAAAAACTACTTCCACATCATCATTTTTATATGTCGCTCATTAAAATATATACAGTTTAATATGCTTTATCATTGTGCCTTTTAAGTTTCTATTTTAAACAGTTTCTGTGAAAAGTTTTGTGGACATTTTTAGCAATATTCCAGTATGAAAAGTGCAAGAGTTTGCACATTAACTTTGAAACTTGCATACTAAAAATAGCTTATGTTACAATATCATCTTTAAATACAAAGGCAACTAGTTTTACCTTAGTACAATTACCTATTTACTCAAATAAATTTTCTTTACTCTTCTTAGTCAGAAGGCGCAGAGCATATAGTATTTTTTAGTAAAGTTACAGTAAGTTTGAGCTAAGTTTACGATACTAGTGAAAATGATACTTCATGGCAAAAGGCAACCCAAATTGTTTTTCTCATGTTACTCATATTTTGACATTAAATGCAATAGAAAACACGAAAGAATATTGACACTGTATTATATTAAAAGAAAAATAAGGAATAAAGAAATACTACCAATTAGCTTTTGCCCACAGCTATACTCAGACTACTCGGTTTACCCGGTTGGTAAGACAATGTTGATGGTCAATAGTTAAACATCATTGTCAACACTAGGCTAACACTTTTCTATATTCCTCAACTGTCTTAAAGTTTTACCAAGAGAAAATATACCCCAATTTCTTTCTTATTCTCTATCCAAGAGTGAAAACACCATTTAAATTTGTGTAACAATGTTTTCTCTATAACTTATCTAAATTCCCTCAATATTTTTTTTTATAATTTTAATGTACAGATATTTTTCATGTAATAAAATTTCAAAAACTTTCTTAAAAAATAAAATGCTTTAAATCAAATTTGTTTTACAAGCCCAAGAGGCAGTTCTGTGAAGGTCTGTACTAAAATTGTGTGAAGGTCTGTACTAAAAGTAGAAAGTTTAATTAGATTAATTTGATTATGACAAGTATTACTTCTGTTCTTAAAAATGTTTCCGTTTGAGGTTTTTTTTAAAGTAAAATGATTCAAAAATGTAACTAAAAGAAAAATACTTAAGTGTGAACTTTTTTGCCAGATTGAACAAAAAATTATAATGCGTAGGAGGTTAAAAAATATATCATATATATTCTCCTCCTAAAAATAAGGAAGCCATTGTCAGTTTACTAGGACTTTATAATACTTTCACATTATTTAAACAATTTCGAAGAAAACAAAGAAACATTTTACAATTTTCTGGCTTCGTCAGAAATATGTGATAGCTACTGTGTTTCAGGAAGAGCTATAACTGTTACTTAAGCCGTATGGCTTTTTAGGTACTTCAAGAGTACTCCTGAAGTACCTAAAATGAATACAGTAATTTTAATGGCATATTTTGATGAAAAAAATAAATGATAACTTTTAATAATAATAGTTAAAAAAGAGAGAGAGAGTAGTAATTATCTAAAAATACATTACAATTTTTAAAAACCTAATTTAGTCTTTGTTTATGTTACTTAGAAACCATTAAATTAAAGAATTACTCATGTCAGAAAAATGATTTTTAATTGTTTATTATTTTCTACACTTTTAACAAGATAATCAAAAAAAATTTCCTATATTCCCTATAGTTACAAAGTTACAGTAGAAAATATAATTGTGGTTTTTATTTTCAGAAAAACTGTGTTATGTCAGTTCTCTTGGGTTGTTCATCTGGGTATGTAAAGGAGTGTTATTAAGGTAGACATATAGTAAGTATATTAGTATCTAAGAAAGAAGAAGCCGCCTCAAAGGCTCGATAAACAAGAAACTGAAACTGCATATACAAGTTCGCCTACGAAAAAATTGATGAGCTAGACAATTGACTTTGCTTACGATTCAACTGTCTCATGATGTATTTTACAATTTACTGCTGTTTTACAGCTATTTCAGAGAATGCAGTTTACTGTAGGTGCCGATACAAAATTTTTGAAAGGAAGAATATTTTTTTGTAAAATATATCAACATTTTACATTTACAGGCTTTTGGGCAACAGATTGAAACCTATGCCTCTTTTCTGTGGTACCATAGATTCAGTGTTAAGTATGATGCAAACATCTTTTAATACAACTACAACAATTTTAACAAGCTGTAAATGTTGTAGGTAGTCCATCAATGAAATCGGGATGAATTAAAATTATAGATAATATAATAATTGCATCTGGAGATGGTACAAATATAAAGAGGCTTTTTTCACTCTTTGATTTGCGCAACGCTAATTGGTAATTTTATGGAAAAAGTCATTGGGTTTGCAGTACAAAGCACTCATTGTAAAGAACATGAAATTCAAGAAAACAAAAAGATGCGGTTGAATATTAAATGCAGTTAGACGATCATAAAGATATTTGTTCAGCAAATCCTAAAAGAAGTTCTGGAAAAATGAGTCTGCCATCTCAAATTCTCAGCCTTACGATGATCTACAGACAAATAAAAAATAATTGTTGGCCGCTCCTTCTTTGTTTCTAAATAAGGTTGTTTTTTGCTCCGCGCAACAGAGTAATTCGTATTGCTAATAAACTTCCTCATCTCTGGATTTATTTGGATCATCAACCTCATCCTTTCAATAATAATAAACTTGGTTCTAACTGTATATTATCTTGTTTTGTGCAAATTTTAAATTAAATTATTTTATTGTTTTTTTAATGATTAATTCCATTAATTATTTTATGTAATGGTCCATGCACTCTTGATGAACCGTGCAGTGCCTCCACCATTTTACTGATTTCACAAAAAAATTACATATTTTGTTTTTACATAACATATATTGAAATGTTAAAATTGTGAATGTCACTGTTTGTGTACCCAATATACATATAAATGAATAAATATCCAAAGACATATTGGTAACATTTTCTTAAATTTGTCAGTGAATATTTTACAGTACATTAATAAACAATAATTCAGGGAAAAATATAAGAAATGCCATCTAGGCGATATTTTACCATAAGTTACTGATAGACAAAGTACCTCAGCGTTCTTAGTATCCTGATAAAAAAAAGTTGGTGAAATTGGCAAAAAGCTAAAACTTTATAAACATAATTCTACTTTACCCGAAATTATATGACGGGCAATAAAACCCGTCTGAATTTTTGTGTGATGAAAAATTATTAGAAAAGTGTTTTGGTGGATTTAGGCAGAGTACAAATGAGTCTCAATTCAGAAATTTGGGATCCAAATGTACGCCCAGCGTAAACTTGTCGAAATGACAAATGATAGAATGTCCACTTTTAGGGACGGAGCTAAAAGTATACCGAGAATATATATACCATTTGAGGTCACAAATGAATATGAAGCATATAATTATTGTGCGGGAGAAAACGTCAATCGAATGAAGCACTCACAAATAAGTGCAATAAAAGCTATAAAAGAAGCTAGCGCTCTCATAGTTGCAAAAAATTAATGAGAATAAAATCATGGAGCAGGATGGTATACAATATAAAGCTAGAAGTTTAAACGTCAGTGGGTAAAAAAAATTTTCCTTAAATTCTTGATTAAAATTTTTTGTTTTTCTATTTTTTTTATAATTCTTTTTTATAACTCTGTCAGCACAATTAACGTACAATGTTGATAAACGACTTGCAAATAGTGAGTCAGCAACTGCCAACTTTTGTGAGAGAAGACTGATAGCCAACTTTCTACCCTTCCTAAGAATTAGAGCATTTTGATGAAAGTGACAATCTTTAGCATTTTCCCTCCAAAAGGCCTGGGAAGGCTCGCATAAGTAAAAGTAAAAATAACGATGATGTGAAAGCTTTTGAAACATAACTCTCCCGAATGAATTTTTATTAATCAAATATTTACTTAATGATTTTTCTCGAATATATTCATTTTTTTATTCACTATTTATGGATCAAAATTTAATAAGACAATTCATTTCCTCTTTCATAATTGTATACCCTAATATTATATATAAAAACATACATAAACTTGAATTGTTGTGAACATTAAAGAAAAATTTCAATAAATATTTCACATCATATCAGTTTCTTGTAAAACTTGCAGCCAAGTGATTAATCAGTTAGCTAGAAACTAACTTTTCTCACATCTACGCTTGTTAAAAAAAAAAGAGAATCAATCTCCTCATAACTTGTGTAAAATAACAGGGATACAGCAATAATTGGCAAGCAAAAAATACAATAAATTTTGAAAAACTTGATGGTTACTTAGGGTACTTTAGTTACATTTCAGAAAATATTTTTCTGAAATATAACTAAAAACAAAGTAGCTGCTGTCTATGGCCTGCAATCTCCCCAGTTCCAATCCAAATAGTATTGTAGGACCATAGGTTTAAAATTTTAAGTAGCATAACTCAAGGGCAGAAGGGATTTGTGAGCTCGGAAACTATAAAAAAGTTCGTAGACAATTGGATGCTCCTTTCAGATGTTACAAACCTTTGAAGAACACGTATGTAAATACATACATATACACGGACTCCAAAGTAATTTGTGCTTATCCACTTGTGCTTTCATTTGTAAAAACACCTTTCTTCCCTTACTTTCATTGACCCCTGGATGCTAACACAATATTTCATAATTTTGATGAAAAGCACAAATACATCCTATTAAAAACTTAATTTTAAGATATGTAATTGAAATTGTCATTGTTTCTATTTGTTTTCAGGAAAATTTCTTTGTATATTGTATAATTAAACTGTCAACCTAGATAAAACTTTTAGCAGATAAAGTTTTAAAAAGTTTAATTGTGTTAAAAAATAAAATAAAAATAGAACACACCTATAGCATCAATACCATTCTGGCGTGCACTTCTCGCAAATGGCGACATGTAATATCCATCAAACGACAGATTCCTTGCCATCCATGCTATGGAGTTGGCCACAGCCTGCAGTGCCTCAGAATCAGGGCCCAGGCCCTGGGCTCTGGTGAGCTCTGACAGGAGAACGGGCTCCGGCACATTGTCGAACACACCATCGGTCGCTACAAGAATTACATCACCAGCCTCGACAGGAAATTCAAATGTATCTGCAGACTCAGGTCTGAAAAGGGAAAAATATGTTTTATCATTTCATAAATGGAACAATAACTCGACTAAACATACATTCATGTCTTAGACTTGTTGACACATATGTTTGAATAGTAAAAAGAAACGAAACAAAGAATAGATGAAAATTCTACACAATATACCTCAGAAAGGGATCACATGAGGGCATCGGTGACTTATGTTAATGTTAGGGGGGGCATAACCTCCCAGTCCCTGATGAGGCCTCGGCGTTTGTGGCTTTAGCCCCATAATGTAATAAGCACATTAACCAAATAACAAATATAATAACTAGTTTCAACTGTGGATATCGAAATAATTCTCTTATTGATTAAGTAAAAGCATCACTACCCAAACCAATGACATGTAACCATTATTGTAAGTCGCAGATATGTTAACAACATGCAACAATAATTCTCTTTAAAAATATTCTAAACATCTAGTGTTAGAATTAAAAATAAAAAACTGACAAATAGTTTGTGAGAAAATGTCGGTTTTTGACTTAAAAAAATTATGGTTCACCCAAAAACCTGATAAATTCAACGAGACAATAAAATAAGTTTGTAATTTACATTTGCAATGTTTTTTGAAACATCTAGTAAGCATATCCCTTCGTAGTCTGACTGGTGGAAAACGTTGCATTTCCAGGTGTGCAAAACGTAAAATAGGGAAGATTTAAAAAATTGCATTAAATTTTTTATATCTCTTCTCACTTTACCTGTAGTACACTTGAAAATGCATTTACTTCTGCAAGCCAGACTGCCATTTTGATCATGACGGGTTTCACAGCACACAGACTTCTGTCTCACAGTGGGGATACAATCACTCGATAAAATGACATTTCAAAAAAAATTGTTATCTGTTAAAACTATATCATTTTTTGTCTAACGCTCGAACTTTGGTTAACCAAATACATAAAATTTTGTTTTGTTTTATTTACATATCTTATTTACATAAAAATACAAGCTGAAAGATATCGATAAAAATTACTATACTGCAAATTGTATTACATCTATAGCTCACGCACAATCAACTAAATCACTATTTTTACATAAGGTTAATTGAAACATCGAGTGATTTAACTGATGCTTCTTATTTTTCCCTTGCAAGTATTCTTTCAAGCTTTTACAAAAATTCATACAGACTGTCAAGTATAAACAATCTCTCACTAATAAATTATTAAAAATATTTGACATATTTTTAATAATTAAAAAAATTATTAACAAACCTATGCATTAATACTAATAAAGAGATAAAATATTTACTTATATTAATATTTGTGTCTTATTTCAGATAACTTTATTAGTTCTAGTTTTTCAATAAGAGAATAATATTAACCAATCGACCTGCCAGAAAATAAAAACTAAACACTACCAAAGGAATAAAGTAAAACCAACTTATGTATTTTAATTCATGAATTCTTTTCCTAAAATCAACAATTAAGAACAAATTAAACAATAGACGATAAAGAAATTGTGCATAACTTCCTGAACATTCGTAAAACATCACCGTCAACACAGATTTCATGCTACAAAGCCCTGTGTTTACAAGTAACATTATCATTCTAACCCGGTTACGAATACAGTAATAAGGACAGTTTGCAATACAGTTAACATTTTTATCCATATCTTTACAGCTTACATTCTTATGTAAATAAGATATGTATCCTCAATCAATTTATTCCCATCTATGTCCTATTTTTAAGACAAACTATGCTGCCTTCACAATCTTAAATCAGAGTAGGTCTGGCCTGGCTTCCTGCCAGTATATCCATCATTTAACAAAGACTAATTCTTTCAGAGCCAAATTATTTTTTCCACTCACATCCTTGTTTATCCTATATTCCTAACAGTGCCCTGGTATTTTGTGATTCATCAAATTAAAATGACGGAAGTACATAGACACATGTCAATATATGCCGCAATTAATCATTTAGTTCTTATCGCTTGCTTAGAGATAAAATAACTGTCTTACATGAAATGCATTTACGGAAAACAGACACCAGATAGTAAATTCATCATTAACTATATGAAATTATTTCCAAAATCAGTATTTTTTTTTAAATTATTAAAAGTGTAATTTTTTACACACCTTATGATTGTTATAACGCACATTGGTAGACCAAATACAAATACTGTAATACGTTTATTCTAAATATTTATAATTAATCAAATATGTAAATTGAAATTTACTGTGGAATAGACAACCCAACAAAAAAAGACCATATGACACATCACAGGTCAGATCAAACGCCGACGTATCAAAATAATAGAATATATTAAGACAAAACTGTGTCAACATATTATAAGCAACCATTATCAAATTGAATCGACCGAGGAAATTATTACACAGGAAAATAGCGACCCTACTATTACAGCTCAATTTTTTAATATTGCCATACAAGGTCGCTTATTAAAGTTAATTGACTGACATTCATATAGGCCAGATGAACTTGTTATCACTGCCTTAGTCTGCTAAGAAGCAGATAGAACAGATTATATTTTTACTCGCACATAGTCACATTACATTTATGCTTTGCTCTCTAATCTCGTTCCAAAACATAAAAATGACATGTGTCTTTCAACATCTTATGCATAGAAATGACATCCAACATGTGTAGTTGTATCCAATTAACACTAATTTTTTAGCAAATATTGAGCAGCATTCTTTTTTAACATTGTTGCTATAGGCAACTTGAGCAACAACAAATTATTACTGTAATATTAATTGCTGTGCAAAACAGTTGTTGAGAGCCAGTTTCGAGCCAAAAAAACTTTTAATATAATTAAGTTCAATAACATTTTATTTGTGAAGTATCATACAATTGAAAAAATATCAATCATAAACATTTAAATAGCCTTAGGACAATCTAGATTCAATAAGCAGTTACGTAATTATATTTTTAGAAAAACCTGTCAAGTACGAATAGAACTTGCACTATGAAGGTTCTGTATACATTTCAAACTTATAAACATTTAAGGATACGTAGTATTTCTATTAAACTATTTACAATTATAAATTTTTCATAAAGTAAATATATTACCTGCTATATCTAAAAATATATAATAAATAAGATCTAAGAACTTAGTCTTATAACATTCCACAAAATGAGCGTAAACTTTCTTAACACCTATATTTTTGATAATTTTAGGTTCAGTAGTTTCAGAAATAAGGGAATGAACAGTATTTTGCATGTTCTACAGTATATCTACGAAAATAAACTACCTAAAATTATGAAAATAATATTTGTGTGACCTTTATAACACGAGTCCTGCCACTTGCATACAAAAGCAAAACAAATACTATCTCTTTCTAACGTAGACAACTTCATTGTACTTTTTTAAAATTTTTCTCGTCTAATAGACAATGTCTCTTAGAACTTTAACTCTTGTCAAAATGCATTCAAATGCCGTTTAGTCTTCAAATCTAAAACATATTTAGTAAGACATGTGCTTCTTGCACGCTCTCTACTATCTACTTTTGCATTTTTTTATATTGGCACTACTTCATAAATTTTTTATCTATGTATCTATTTTAATATTATCTCTATCTGTTTTTAATGATTTCATTCCTATTTACTAGTTTTAAAAATCCTAAAATTGTTTTGTTACTTTTTCATTTTGTCTACCTATCTTTATTGTAGATGTTGCGTTCTAGGCTGTAGAATGTTATTACACGTTTACACCATTTTCCAAAAATTAAAAACATGATCTGTTGCAGGTGTGAAACGCAAGTTCATCCGTCATCCACATTTCGAACCAAAATATTTTGCCAAAAGTTGCAGAAAATGTTAAACGATGCAGTTCCTTTCATATTTGACAATAAACGTAATTTTATTTAATCACACACTTGGATCTAAAATTTGATTCCTACTAAATATTAAACTTTAAAATATTAATTTGTAAATCTAATCGCAAATCCATTATTTGATATGACGTATGTATATTTTATGTAGGGAGTCAACGTTTGAAAGGATTCAAAACTGGACCACCTGGAGTATACTTACTGCATGCAAATCACATATAGTTTAGGCCACTTGATTTAACAATTTATAAATGTTTATATGCTAAATTATATGAATTTACATTTTTTAATCTAATATGTAATATATATTTATGAAACTATTTGATTCATTGATATCTTTGACAACAAAAATTGCTATATAGTCATCGGCATCTACTGCCAGCGATAATACCCGTTTTGTTGTAATTGTTTATTGATTAAAGTTAGTTTAAATTCTTTCTTTGAAAATCCGTAAGTTTTTCAATGAATTTATCTAGAGTGAATTCTGTACATTTTTTTTAAAAAGTGATTGATTTAGCATATAGAATGATAATAGAAGACAGAAAAACTTCTGTTACAATTTTTGTCTGTCTGTATGTTAATTTGAGTGTGTATCGCACAAAATCTACTGTACAGATTTTGATGAAATTTGGTACAGTAATAGTATATATCCAGGAGCAACATGCACAACTGGTATTATATATAACAATATTGGTACATTCTAGGCCTTCATCGCTGAAGACGCAGGAAGCACAGCAGGAAGGTTCGAAAGATTTTGCTCCACATTTGCTGAAAGGTATGAGGAATAATTTGTTACAGTGTGACCTACTGTTTGGGAATGAATGTGAAAAAAAGAGCGACCCATAAAGATATTGTTTTATATACGATTGTGATGAGAGTGGAAGTATGAAATGATTGCCAAGAATACAAGATCACTGTATATATCCACACAGAATATGTAAGTAACTATGCATGAGATTTCAGTTCAACGATGCAAGTAGTCATAGGACTCAATTTGTCAAAGAGGTAAATATTTAATGTATAAAGTTTAATTATTTATTTATGTTCATCATACCTAAAATTATAAACTGTGGAAATTACTACTTTGTTTTTTTAAATTACCACCAATTTATGTGTTGTTAGTTCCGTTTACTTTCCCATGCCCGTAAGGAATTTATTCTAGAGCTAAAACTTATCGACATCAGATATTATAAATAATTCTTTGGAAAATTTTCTCCCAAACATATGTGGTATATTGAAAATTCAACTCCATTTCCAGGTGACCCAGTGATTCCAGGGACAAGTACAACAATGCCAGACATGGGTGAGATCATCAATTTCTTCGACAAATTGTTTGATAATCTTATCGGTAGTGCTTAAATATATTAAGGTAAACTTAGCAGCAAGTAAGAAAAGCGAGCTTGGAAAATTTCAGTTGGAGGGAATTAGAACATTAGAAGGTATGCGTTTTGTTGAGAGTATGTACATGTAAATATGTTCCTAGTGTAAACAATTGTATGATTAACTTTAAAAAGCTACTGCTCTTTAAAACATTTTTCATAAAGCAACGGAATTTGATTTTATTCTCCGCGTAATGTCAACAAAGATCCAATAAACATTTTTTTATCCCACTCTTCTTCTATTTGTAATTAATTTTACACAAAATACATAGGTGTTGTTTCTACAATTTTTGCTTTTTTTTTCTTTATTTACACATACACATTTATCCACACATTGCAGGTAATGTATTCATAACTATAAACAATTAATAGATTAACAAAATTAAATCAAAGAATGTATATATTATATATCAATAAAAAATACACAAGAACTACAAAAAATAAAGACTACATATTTACTTTCACTCATAATAAATATATCACACCTTGGTGCGATCACTATGAGCTGGTTGAGCAGCTGAATACTGCAGGAAACTGGAGAGTTCCAATATCATTTTGTTCTAGAGAGTGGTATAGCAAAAAGGATACGATTGTGTGTGCGCAAGAAATTGTCAGATACAAAGAATGAAAGTTTACTCAACAACGTTTACACAGTGTATAGAATTTTTCCTTTTAATAGCTGCAAGATAAATTTCATAAGCGCAAGTTATTGTCAGAGTTGCAAGGAATGGAAACGTAGCATACCCAAGAGGAAATCGATAGGAAGTAAAAAAGGGAAGTAACCATACTGCCTCTATACTGGAGGAACGTCTTGCATATATTCAATCATCAAGCTGTAATTGGCCTCGTGTGGGCTTTAAATAACGGAGCCAGATTCTTATCGGCTCTGCACTAATGAAGTGTACAATAGGTAAATTGATGACATAGATTGAAAATCCTAAAAACCTTAGAAATATGCAATACGAATACAAGTTTCCGAAACAATTTATTGCTACATTCGTCATATACCCATGAAACCTCAATCGCAAATCAACTGTTTTCCAAATCAACAACCTCATACAGACGATGCAGTGAGATTCCACTGACCATATATTTGTTATTTATTATATGTTATTATATCTATATTTAATAATATTTTATATGTGAATATTTGCTTTTGTTAAGTTGCTATTTTCTTACTTACACATTATTATTTTTTTGTCATGATTAATAGATATAAATTATTCTTTTAATAAGTGCAGACCTTTAGATGGGTTAGTCAGTAATGGGGATATTTTTTAAATTTCTGTTGTCATGTATTTGTTCAGATTTTAATTATTTCATATTATTTATTTTGACACAAATTTCAGGTGAAAAACTAAAATATTTTCCATTAAAATAATTAGAATGCAACTAAAACGTTTGGACCCTAAAAAAGTAGTGGTTAAATGCATTGTCTTTTTTATTGCTATATTAAAATAAATGTAGTGTGCTTTCAGTAAAAGTGTATTATTTTGTGGTATCCTTTAGATCCATTACTTTCATATTTATTATGTAAATAAAAGTGTATAGGTCGGTTGTAAATGGCAAGAACCATGCTGTCTCTTTCTAACAGTGTTAAAAATGTCATATGGAGTGTCCCATCTATTTAGTATATTGTCCATCCTCTTCAAGCGATGATACCCCACACTGTACGTAGAATTAAAACAAAATTTACAACCAGTTCGCCCCTGAAAATTTCCATATCAATATTTTTTAGTATTACCTATTAAGAATGTGCAGGTTAATAAATGTTATTACTATGACAAACATATAAATGATCTTAAAAGGGTTCCGTTCTTGAGTTTCGATTGGTTCCGTTTTTGAGGTACGGAATTCTAAAACTGAATAAAAGTATTCTTTTGTTTGCTCAGCACAATTTGTAAATATCCAAATTTATTTTTAAATAGATCAAGAGTCAGGCAATCGATTTATTAAATGTTAATAAATTAAAGCACAATATAGTCATTTAGAACTTTCTACTAGCTATCATTATTACAGACAGCTGCAATGTAATCAGTCAAGTAAACTTTAAAAATAAGCCTAACCATAAAAACATATCCACTTCATTATCTCTTCCAACAGAGATTTAGATAAAAAGAGAATATTTGTTGCAACAGATATGAAATTTTATTGTTATTATCAAGCAAGAGCAAAAGATTACATGTCTTGTTACAAACAACAAAATAAAGAAAATGTAACAGGCTTCTTAATGATAAAAGATATTAATAGCTTTTAAAATAATTTTAAATGTAATCTAATACTACAAAATTTTCAACTTGTTACATTTAATGATAGTTAAAATTAAACCATATATCAATCACGTATTCAAACAATTTTAAATTCAATGAATGAGAAAATTAGGACAGTCGTGTCGAGTCACTGGCTACAATGAATTCAAATACTTTTGCGATAAGGGCAGCTACTTATATAACGCTGGCTTCATATCTTTTTCCGCTGTTAAGTTTTACAGATTTTCTATAAGAACTTTCCAATAATTTCCATTTAATTGTACTGTTTTCATTTAATTGACTGTACCAGATTTAACAAGACATTTGTTTATCTTCCAAGGGGACTACCAAATTAGTCAATCTTGAATGTATATAATTTTTATGTTTTAAATGCAAGTATAAGGATAATATGTATTAACTTTCGTTCAAAGGATTTTATCCAATACAAACTAAAAACTATAGTTTGTATTGCATTTATATGCAGCCAAATCTCGCCCTGTAGACTGGATCTGTATCCTGATGTGGGTAATATTTGTACTTATTCAATTTCTTCCTTTTTTTTTCATTTTGTTAATAAATATGAATGCAATATGTAATGCAAAATTAAATTAATTCAAAAAAAATAAAAATAACATCAAATATAGAGACGTGTGCAGCATAATGTGAACTGTGGAAGCATATGCAACTGCAACATTCTTTTACCCATTGGAGCAACCAGGCATATTCATGTACATGAGCATCCAATAACATACAACTGACTAACGTCAGAGAAAAATATAAAAAGTGAACAAAAACACAAAATCACAAGACTCAGATTTATAAATATAAAGACAGTATAAATAACGTCAACAAGGCAGGTGATCCTTTCCACTAAGTTTCTCTGCATTTAAAATATGTCACTCCGTTTCATTTTCGCTCTCGTCACGAGGTCTAACGGGACGTGGAGCCAAAGTACAGCAGCAAAATAGATAACGTGCAGAATGAAATATTCTCGTGATTGGTACCATCTAATAATAGAATATTCAGCATTCTGGATGCTGGCCAATGGCAACAGAAGTGCGTAATACTTGTATGCTTCAAAAATAAGTAATCACATGTCATTATAACTCTATACTATAATGCTGTGTATATATATAAACCTGTAATAATGTGTACACACATATACAAACACCTTTTGGTTTGTGAGTCTTATACAATTCATAGCCTAATGTCTAGATATTCTTTGGTTATTCCCCTAATACTCAATTTTTTTTTATATTAATTACCATAAAAGACTATCTAGGTGCAACTAATGAGAATTGATTAATTTATACCAGGGCCTCACGGTGTGCTGTACTGTTAAAAGTCGTATACCTTGTAATCAACCCAACAAACAACAGCGACAAGAATTTTAGAGAAGAGTTTAAATCTTAGATAATTTTGGGAAGATAATTTTGATAGATAAAATAACTAGCTTCCTGGTGCCTTTTCACAAAAGCCACATATAATGTGGTCGCTATGTATCTTAGACCAACACTAGATAGATTTTGCCAGAATTTAAGTGCTAAAGCCTTCTATCAGTGCAAACATAGTCTAACACATTCAATGCATATCATGCAAGTCAATGAGTATATGTGTCCATAGCAATACGACTGTGTTAAATTCCATATGCACTTTGTCAATAGTGGATATGTTTTCACATAAACATTTAATGCACACATCTTTTCCTTATTTGGCTGAGAAGTTAAAAAAAATTATCTTTAGTGAGCTGTACACTTACACAACCACTTTGCCAGCCAATAAATATATACAGGTAAGAGGAGTTTTTCTCAGGTCATTAAAAATTTAAAATAATAAAATGAATGGGATATAAGCAAATGAAAAATAATGTGGCTCTACGAGCTGACCCAAACATGAATCATATAAAGAATTCTATGATTCATGCCTGGGTTAGTTTTGATGTATGATATTGAAATTAGAAAAGTGGCGGCTAAAACTCATAGTGGAATTTGGCCTGTGCAAAGAATATGGTTTTAGGATTTCTCTATCTCAATGCATAAGAACTGACGTACATTGGGTATACTACAATTGATTTTTCTGCAGAACCTGTCTCAGTATCATCAATGAGAAGATAACCACAAAAAACTCAAGAACTATTACTTTATATTTCTTCTGATGCATTTTTTTAAACAGAAAACATTTTGAATGCTTGTTTCAGATTACTTTGCCAAAACTTATAAGAGATAACAATATAATGAGGCTTCTACGTACTTTTATATTAAGAACGCGATATCAACTTATTATCTCAACCATGAAAAAAACACTAAGATAATGTTCTTACACAATATCCCGTGACACCGGGGCACACAACTGACCTTTGTCTTATGAAGGACTTATGATACAAGGAGTACAGAAGTTCCTCTTTGACATTCGGTTGAAGTTAAATGATCCTTGTAGCAAATCATATACAGGGACTGGAGTCATTTTCAATATACGCACAATAGAATTTACATTTTCGTTCAATATGATAAATCTATTTGTGTTTAAATAACTAAACAAGGTCAAAACAATATAAACTGTTTGTACAATGGTAAAAAATACTCAAGGTTCTAAGTACAGTGGATCCCCTCTTAATGGGCCTGTCCACACTTAATTAATAAGCAATGGTAAAATATTGTAGTTTAAACACTTTTTTCGTTTCACGTAACCACGTATATTTATAAAAGTACATGCATTTAATTCAGGTAATCAGTCTGACACTGAATGGTTAAATGAGAATTTGTACCATGTATTTGCACCTTTTTTAAGCTAATAACTAAATTAAATTGTATCTAGTATATTCTTTTCAAATTATATTGTTGCACTTGTCCTTCACATTTAGATATATAAGCCATAAAATATTTTACAGCTTTTTATTTATTTTCAAGCACACGTGAATATAAAATAACCTAATGTAATTTTATATACCAAGTTGATGTCAATAATTACAACTTATTTTTTTATGTGTTGCTATTAAAAACAACACTTGCTATTTCAAATCTATATCATGTAAACTCTTATATCTATATTCCATATTTAATATATCCCTGTAACCTCTTTTATTTATATTCCTAATATTTGTGCTGCGCTTCCTTGTATACACAAGTGAAGCTTTTTTATTTAAAACACGAAAATGGACTAAAATGGGAAATCAAGAAGGAAAAAAGAGTTAGAAAGTTCATTCATAAACTAGGTCAAAAAATAAAAGGGCAACGTTAATTATCGCGTTAATGGACACTAGACCTAGGTGTAGCTACGACTTAACATGCTAATTTTTAACAGCATTCATAATGCCGTTAAATATTAGACGATAGCCCGGGTGGTGGTCTTTTTTGGCACATTAAAGAGATTTAGCACGTTATTTAATGTGTGTAGTGTAGTGTAGTGGCCACACTTGCGTTCGTTGGTGTGCAAGGAGCGTACATTTTTCTGTAGAAATTCTGACCTGTTAAATTAATATTAAGTATGCTGTGGCTATAAAGTGGACAAATAAAAAAGTGATTGAGTTAGTCGGTCTAGCAGATTCAACCTTCATCTTCAAAATAACGGGTTATTTGCTGAATGCAGGTGTAGCCATTCAATTTAACGCATTATTTCGTAGAATACTTTTACGCTTTATTGCGGAAATAGGTGTTAATTATTAACCTTTAGTGCAGCCCCAGCATTAAGCTAATCAATTAAAGCACATTTTTTTGAGAGCATTATCCATAAGCGTACATGGGTAACATTTTACTATTTTATTATTTGGATAAATAATATATTGATTTAAGGATCAGATTTTTGTCTGATCTTTAGATTACTTATATATCATATTGTTATCTGTACATTAGTCGGAAATTGGAAGACAAAAAGAAGTAAACAATTTACTACACCATAAATGTCGATACTATACTAATTTTCACACCCAAAAGTCACTACACATGGCTGCCTATTCATAAAACAAATTAACCTCATGTGATAATTTCTGGCTTTGATCCAACATATTTTAAATATTCCTTCATACATTCTTTACAAACCTCAATACTATTTTACATTAATTTATTCCGTCGTACGAGCCTACTCTTTTTGGGGAAGCAAAACATTTTGAATATATTATCATAATTTACCTTTTCACATAGAATTTTCCTTTTCCTATAAATAAATAAATAAAACCCATATAACAATAGACAAAAAAAAATATTACATAAAACACATCTTACACATATACCTAAATGCATTTATTAGTCTATCTAGTAAATAAATTTGGATGTGCTAAAACTGTTTTTAAGAGCAACTACAAGACGGAAGTCCAAAATTATATTTATGTGTCTGGCAGATGTTCAAAACTATTTACAATAGGTTAACATTGTTACATTGATAAAATAAACATTTTAAATTTACACACTTTTAGAAAACATGATGCTGTCCTTTACTTCATTTTTAAGTTAATGGAAAAACAAAACTTTTACAAGATCACTTTGTTGTCCATCTGTCAAACTACTTTTCCTTAGGAAGAGGGATCATCTTGAAACAACTATGAAATACTAAGGGCTAAAGCTTTTTAATCCTGTAAAGGCCTATGAAGTTGTTAATTAAAAAAAATTTCAAATATCACATACTACATATTTTGATAGTGGCTCAATCACCAAAACCTACAGGGTACTTTTAAAATTTTTATATAAAAGTGTTTGGTAGTTAGCTATTGAGATATGTAGGTAAAAATGACAAAATGTCAAATTTCACATCAAACAGTTTTAGTAAAAAAGGCTGTGACAAGCAGATAATGAACACATGAGTGATCCCTAAAAGAATGTAATGAAAAACATATCAAAATTAATTTTAAAGAATTCCCTATTAAAAAAATTCCAGTTCCCTACCAGGGAACTTATCCATTATACTACACAGGAAAATTATTCTTACATTGCTTTCACTGTTACTGATATAACAATAAATTTTCGATTTTCATAAAATAATCAAAAATTATTAATAACTACGCTACTTTTTCATTGTCAGCATTTCAGGTATCTCGCCCACTTTCAGAATTACTGTAGTCTAATCAATACTATTTTCATTATCTTCTTTGTCTTCTTCACACTTGAAAAATAATGACCGTTATTTTATTTCCTTATACATATTTCTTTTTCTGAAGGCATTTTAAATAAATAAGTTGCTTTTTTTATTTCCATATTTATCTCCACACAAAACTGATACCAACTGTAACAATTATATAAACTGAAGTTAATATAAGTAATATTCCTCATCAGAAATTTTTTTTTTCTTCAATATTTATTTTAGGAAATGTAGAGTTTAATAAGAGACAACAAATGCAATTTTCACTACATACTGATACAATTTTGATAGCATCATATTTTTATTTTCCACTATAACGCCTTTGGAGCTGAAATGACATAAAATACCAGCCAAGTGAATGTCGGGATATGCACAATGTAGGGTTCTGGAGTTGTTTACAACTCCTAAAACTGTTATTATCAGTTGCTTTTTTCAGATTTTTCTAAACTGTAGGATTAAAAAATTAGAAGAGGTGTGAGGGCACATCGCATATTACTTTGAAGCTTAATATTTCACAAACGAAGTTTAGAAATGGTAGATATTCAACATCGTTTCAAATAAGGAATTCCAACGCCGTTTAATATTGTTTCAAATATAGAATTTTAACATCGTTTTAAAAGACCTACCCAATGGTACCCCACTCAATAGCATGTACGAGAAAATTAAATTTTCCACATTTTACATGTATGGGGAGGGATAAAGTCAACTTTTTTTAAGAATTTACTGCATATTAATTGAGATCTCCCTATGAAGCACCTGCTTTCAAAATTTCAGGCGTCCTTTCATAGGCATAAAACTGAACGAAACTACAAGAATTATATACAGGGATGGCTGGACATGACAAATATAACATAAAATTTCACTTTCTGCCATTTGATTATGCAAACTCAAAATGGATATATTATGAGTATATTTAATTTTGACAAGCTTTTGTCATAAAAATAACACAAACAATACTTATTATTTAACACACAAGGTACAATATTTAAAAGGAAAAAAAACTTCACAATGGTAATGACAGTCACAATTTGAAAATTTTACCTATATTTCTAAGAACACTTCAGCCATTACATGAACAATTATGTTTCAATATAATTTATTACCTTATAGTATAAATTGATGTTTCGAAAGTTATGTGTTTTTAAAGTCGTTTTATTTTCAGCCTTTTTGTGTACCACAGCTGCTTATTATGTTTTTAAACGTTTTAATTTATAAAACATTCATATCATTATCACCAAGATCTAGGTATTCACATTGTAAAGGAAGAAAACAAGGATAAAAGACCTAAATACAAAGACCGCATTTTAAACCATACAAATGAGCTTGCAGTTGAGCTTATGAAACTAAGAGTGAAAAGTAAAACCTCCTTAGACTTATGCCAATGATAACTAAGCACAAATCCAAACATAAAAACAGATAATTACCTATTTCATTGAAGTGGCTAAATTATTGACCTTGGACTACAAAAGCTATTGGAAAACAAATAAACTTATTGCTTAATGTCCATAAAGTGGATAAATTGCAGTAACAGAATAAAATATAACATTCATATAAATAAAATACCTTATCCCATTTTGAGCCATATAGTGAAAGCAATGAGTTGTCCATTAGTGTATGTAGGTCAATGTATCTATTAGAGCATTTTATCAAAAAATCAGAATTAGGTCTGATCGCTGTACGGCTAAGATATGAAGTATATAGAGATATTTTTAAATTAATTATTTGGAATAAAAAATGCTTCTTGTATTTGGTGGACATTTCGGTAATGACTTTTGGTTTCGGACTTTCGGTAACCCCAAAGTGGACATTTAGACAATGACTTTCCAGATCTCATCAAAGACGATTTGAAAGTACGACATTTCAAGCCAGTAATTCTACAGAGTTTAACACGCTGCAGAGGCCGCTACATCTGCCGCTTGTATTTCTTCCCCACCAGACGGACTCCAGAGACATTAGGACACATTGAAAAGGTAACCTTATTTCCATGACGACACAACGCATCCAGGGATTTGACTGAATAAAATTGAGATTTTGTTCATTATCACTATAGGTGATTATCACTATAGGTTTGACTGAATAAAATTGAGATTTTGTTCATTATCACTACCTTTCACAGAAGATTAAAACAGTCTCGACACAATTTGTATCATGAGTATACGAAAAAACAACACACATATTTTTGCGAATTAGGCCAATATGGAATGGTATAGAGTTTCTCCAAGAAGTTACCCAAATATAATAAATACATTGAACACTTATTGTTTACCAAATATCACTTACTTTGCTACAAGTCAATAAAAAGTAAAATTTCATTGAATTAATCCCATTATAACTGCTAAACCAGATTCCACTTTCATTAAAGTAACAATCTACAAATAGTTCCAATAATAACTATATTTATTATCCACTTAATGTGTAGCCACAACTCCTGCCAATACACATATTTTATTTACAAAGCTGGCTTTTATTATGAGCACCATCAGTTATAATAATTTGTGACATATTCGAAACTATGGATTCCAATAGACATTACCATAATTGCGTAATACATATGGTAAATTTTTCCAATTTACCATATGTATTCCCATTTATTTTGCACATTATAATGAATTAAGGTTTTGTTTGGAGACATTATTTAATATATGTCCCAAAAAATTCTTCTCGTAACTAAGTATATAACAGCAAATGACAAAAAGTTATTTACACCATATTT
>JAYKKI010000023.1:16820000-16945000 GCA_039881145.1 Druceiella hillmani
TGTCTATTTCTCCGAGGGGGAGCAAGGGGAGAATGGCACATAACACCTTAGCCGGCCCAACTGTCAACCTCACCTGCACGTGCCAGATGGCAACAGCAACCAATTGGTCGCTGTGGTGCTCCCTGCCAGATAACAGACGAGGAAATGGCGACCGAGCAATGGCGGTATAACCATAAACCCGGTAACTGGTGGAAGAGGCTACCAACAGCCTTGGGAATTAAATACCCCCAAAAAAGAGTAGCAATAGCGCCTTGGGAAAGTGCTATGAGTGACTGCCCAACTCGTAAAAATATATGAAATGTCTGAAAAAAGTGAATGTGCTTTGTCATGCGACCCGGCTAACCCCCGGCGCTCTCCAGTACCCGGGCTGGAGAGTGTGAAATCTGCTACCGAAGACTGTCCAGGAGCAAGTAACCAGGCTTCTGTTGCAGTGAATGCTACTGGAAAAAAGAAATTTATTCAACAATCATTTCATCCTGCCTTGTTTACTACAAGACCGAGAAGCAACTCAATGGGAAGTAAGCAAAACGATCCCACGTCAACTGTTCCTCTCGAACAAGTCACTTCACGCCATACCAAGCATGTGAAAACAACAACCAGGTACAGCCCCCAGACTGGCAAAGCGTGTCCATAACAAGAAGTGCCAAACGTAAGAAAATATTCGATAGCCCACCTACAATACCCATCGCAAACAGATATGGGGACCTTCCTATAGACTTAACTGAAAGTGATGATATTGTGGATCGCAAGAAGCCGTCTAAACCTCCTCCAATAATCCTTTATGGAGTTAAAGATGTGAACAAACTTACTGAGCTGTTGAGAACCGTTGCCGAGCAAAACGACTTCACTTACAAGGTGGTGAATAAAAGCCAGATAAGAGTTAGTAGTGCTACGATTGAAACATGCAAAAAGCTAATGCATTTGGTACGGGAGCATCATCTAATTGGCCACACATTTAACCGAAAAGAAGACAGATGTTATCGAATTGACTGGTAACACTGTTGTTGGAGAAATCATAAATTCAAAATATGACCCAGACAAAATGCCAACCTTGACCTTCTTTATTAACCTGATGCCAGGCCCAAAAAATAAGGCTTCTAAAGAGTTTAAATATATTTACCACCAATCTGTTGTCATAGAAGACCCTAGAAGGAAAAGGTCCATCGTGCAATGCGAAAGATGTCGGCAATATGGACATACGAAGAACTATTGCATGAGACCCTACAGATGCGTGAAATGCGCTCAGTCTCACAAAACATCAGAGTGTCCCAAGGTGGATCGGAATACCCCCGCAATGTGCGCATTGTGCGAGGGACCACATCCAGCAAATTATAAAGGTTGTGAAGTCTACCGCGAAATTTTAGCCCGGAGATCATCAAGACCCACTGGCAGACTTCAAATGAAAAACCAAAAGGCAAATGTTATAACACCCGTACCCATCCCAACCTACCAATCTGGCGGAGAAAACATTAACAATCAACTATATAGTGAAAAACACAAAACCAAAAAAATTCAACCAGATCAAAACTCTGATAACCAACAGGCTCATTCATTCAGTAGTACTGTAGAAAAAATACTCTTAAAACAATCAGAGAAATTTGACTTACTCTCACAACAAATTAGCACGATGCTAAGTCGCCATCAACAAGATGGCAAAATGAATGCCTTTAGGTTGGCAACATGGAACATAAATGGTCTTGCGCCAAATAAAGACGACGTGCAAATATTAATAAAGGAACATGGTTTGGATGCTGTTCTTACCTCGGAAACACATTGTACCAGCTCTAGCCATATCATACTTGATGGTTACAACACTTATCTAACAAACCATCCAGATGACACAGCTCACGGGGGAACAATTATCTATAATTATATAATAGGCTATAATTATCCGCAAGTCCATAAAACATCATGTAATGCCCGAATATAAGACGGATCACCTGCAAGCTACAACAATTGCTGTTACGGACAAATGTGGATATTTCACCATATCTTCTGTTTACTGCCCACCGAAACACAGAATAGACCAGCATATGTTTAACAATTTTTTCTCCACTCTTGGCCATCGATTTATTGCAGATGGAGACTGGAACGCCAAGCACCGCCACTGGGGATCCAGGTTGATAACAACTAGGGGTCGGCAACTAAAGTGCAGCATTGATAGCAACTATCTTTATGCAATGTCAGCTTCTGAATCAACTTATTGGCCTACAGATCCAAATAAAGTGACTGACCTCCTGGACTTTTGTGTCATGGGTGGGTTCTCAAGGCATTATTTCAAGGCTGAATCCTGTCTTGATAGCTCCTCTGATCATACCCCAGTCATCCTGACAGCCAGCACGACGTTGATCGAATATCACGCACCATACACACTTAGCAACAAACGGACGGATTGGCATGCATTCCGTGAGTACATAGAGGCAAATATCCAACTAAAGATGGCACTCAAATCAACAGACGATATTGAAGAAGCAGCCAAACATATAACATCTATTATTCAAGAACAGACAGGTGTACACCAGAACTGAAGTGCCATAATGTCCCTGCAAATCAACGTATGGAAATCAGGCAACAAGTCCTCGAGAAACGTCATCTAAGAAGAATCTGGCATCAATCAAGGCATCCAATGGATAAAACCGCTCTAAACAAAGCCATTGCAAACCTCAAGAGAGCAATATCAGATCTCCATGAAAACACCTTACAGTCTAAGCTAGAATCACTCTCGGCCACAGCAACCTCGAACTACTCACTTTGGAAATTCACGAAAACGTTGGACCAACCCCAATTACCAAAACCACCTATTAAAACATCTGAAAATGGCTGGGCAAGAACAGATCAGGATAAGGCAAATGTATTCGCGAAACACCTCGCTACAGTATTTACTCCTAACGATACTAGTGACGTTGCTTTCGACAGAAGCGTTGAGAACGCCCTCAACCAAACTCTACAATTGGACCTACCGCCAAAACCAGTTACAACCCGGGAGGTGTGGGGAGTAATTAAGACCCTAATGAATAGGAAAAAGCCGGACGTGGTGACTGTCCACCAGTTGATCTGATAACCAATGAAGTACTGAAAGAACTACCAAAAAGTAACTTATTTGACGACACTATGTAATGGCATCCTGCGTGCACAATATTTACCACGCTTGTGGAAAATCAAGCAAATCATAATGATCCACAAGCTGGGCAAACCTGGCCATGAAATTGCCTCCTACCGGCCGATTAGCCTGTTACCTACCCTCTCAAAACTATTCGAGAAAATATTGCTGAGCCGACTGCTACCTATACTTGCTAGTAATAACATAATACCCAATCACCAGTTCGGCTTTAGACTTCAACATTCCACAGTGGAACAGGTCCATCAAGTCTGTAGGGTAATTAGGGACACGTTTGAAAGAAAAGAATACTGTTCCTCTGCATTTCTTGATATCCAGCAAGCATTCGACAAAGTCTGGCACAGTGGGTTGCTCTATAAAATCAAATGCAACATTCCTCACAGCTACTACCTACTGCTGGCTTCGTATCTGTCGGATAGACTTTTTCAAGTTAGAGAGGGTAGTGCTACATCGCCATTCTATGATATTAGAGCGGGTGTCCCCGAAGGTTCTATTCTTGGTCCCATATTGTACACCATGTATACTGCAGACCTGCCAGAAGTACCAGGAGTTACATACATACATATCACGATACAGCCATCCTGGCCCGAAACAAAGATTCTGTCGCTGCATCAGATACACTTCAAAGGTGTCTTAACGAAATCAATGTCTGGTTGGGCAAGTGGAAAATAAAAGCCAGCGCCAACAAATCGGCTCACATAACATTCACCTTGAGACGTGGTGACTCTCCACCAGTTACTTTTGGGAATAATACCTTAACGCATAACAACAGCGTACGATATCTTGGAATTCACCTAGACCGCCGACTTACCTGGAAGAGACACATAAAATGTAAAAGAGATGCGCTCAACATACGGCATAAAAGCCTGTACTGGTTAATGGGAAAAAACTCTAAACTCTCTGTAGATAATAAATTTTGATCTATAAAAACATACTGAGACCAGGCTGGATGTATGGTGTTCAACTGTGGGGAAGCGCTTATGACTCCAACATAAATATATTACAGCGACTACAGAATGTTATCCTTAGATCAATAGCAAGTGCTCCATGGTTTGTCACAATTGCCGAGATACATGAGAACCTGCATATTAACACAGTAAAAGAGGAGATCCGGTACAATACTGAAACCTACAAAAAGAGGCTAGCAAATCATCCTAATGTCCTAGCAGCCCAGTTGATAAGAACCAGGCGTGACACCCGTCTGAAACGGCGTGTGATCCTGGGACCAACATAGACCAGATCTAGCCAATCACGATGAGGAGCTGTCTCCGCTGGGTGACACACTCGACATGACACAGTGCATTTATCAAATTTGCTCATAGAATTTCTCCGAATTTTAAAACAAGGAATTTTTAAAGTTTTTATGTAAAAAGAAAGTTTTTTTTTTTATATCCTTCTTAATGCCATTCATGATACTTCTGACTGAAAATAAGACAGTATCAATATGACAAACTAACTAATTATTCAAGCCATTCACGTTTTGTTAGTTTTTTGTATTTTATGAGGGTATAAAAATATTTTTATAATGTATCAGAGTACTTTTATTTTAAAACAAAACAGTTTCAATTTCAAATTTCAATTAAGGCGCTTGCTTGTCAAAACGGAAAACAATCATTCAGCAATTTGATTTGCAACCAAAATATAACACACATCACCTTTACCAGATAATAATGATAATGAGATAATCTACATTTATAATCCAGTGTCTATATTTTACATTGTCATTTAAATTTAATTTCATGTTAACTGGCAACGGCATACTTCTGTGAATGGTGGCTGATAAGTAATGCACTCAGACATTAAGTTACAACAGAAAGGAGAAATTTGCACATAGCATGACCTTGCAGTTGCAACCTTCAGCCTCAATTGTGACAAATTTATTACCTTTCTTTAGAGTGATGTGTATCAGTGCATGTTATTACATTGTATAATGCGAGTAGTTTTCCAAAATGGAGAAAATATAACATCAACTGAATTTCAACTAGTGCTTCTGGTGAAAATACCATTCATAAACTATGAGTTGTATACTCTATACACAATACTTAATAATCTTGTCAGGCCAATATCTGAAGATAAGAAATTAGCAATTAAATGAAACTATGTGATGTAGTATTATTTCTACTTTCTCTTAGTTCTTTACAACGACCTAGGTTTCGTTATATTAAAACATCTCCAGGTGGGCTATTAGCATAGATGCTAATAGCCTAAGCTAATAGCAATAGATCTTTGCTAATAGCCCATCTGAAGATGTAATACAACGAAACCTAGGTTGCGGTAAAGAACTTAAAGAAATTAGAAATAATACTACATCACATAGTGTCATTTAATTGTGAATAATGAATTACTACAAAATTAACGCCAAATATATTCAATATATAAAAGTAAATAAACTCACAAGCTCTGTCCTTGATGAAATTTTCATTTCTTCATGACAAAGTAAAATTTTATTTTAAAACGGAATCAGAGAAAGAAGCATCCAATACAGTTTTGAGAGATGGTTGCCATATTTTAGAAAAAAAAAATACTGAATGACTGATTATATCAAAAGTATTAATCAAGATCTTATTGGATCACATACATATTTTATATTTATCAAAGTATGTAGTAATCATCAATCAATCAACAACATCTTAAAGGACTTTAATTTTTTTGAGCAGTATTTATGGCTATTAGTTACTACTTTACTTATACTGTAAATAACTAAAATTTTTTTGTTTACGACATCTGTATGCTTTATGACAATTAGGTGTATTGTCTAAGTCATTTAGTTTCTATATTATATTAGTTTACGACAATTAACTGTTACAGACGAACAAAGAAAAGAGTAAAAACCACATATTTGTTGAATCATTAAAATAAGTATAATTGACACCTATCATCTTTATGGCACTTCAATATTATATTTGCATCTCAGATTATTTTTGATAAAACCTTTTCTGACCGCACTTATAATCATCTAATCCTCATAACTAATGAAACTTACTTTAAAGAGATAAGATTTTATATG
Source organism: Druceiella hillmani (assembly GCA_039881145.1). Lineage (NCBI taxonomy): Eukaryota > Metazoa > Arthropoda > Insecta > Lepidoptera > Hepialidae > Druceiella > Druceiella hillmani. The sequence continues at coordinate 16,826,126 of JAYKKI010000023.1, forward strand.
CTTTATAATATTAATAATTACATTAATAACAGTCATTATTAAAAATTACATTCCTTGAACAAAGAAGCAATAAATTTTTTATATCAATCTAATTTCCAGATTAATTATTGCTTTACTTTACATAGACATTTCCTAATAACTTTCTAATTGGAATGGTTAATGACAATTGTTGTATTGATGCATTAAGCCCATAATATGAATGTAAATTAAAGAAACTGCACAACAGTTACTTTCCCATGTATGCAATTTATGTCGTTTTTGCAACAAATAACACAAATAAAGATTGTTTCTCACCATAGCAATTTTAACAGAAGAATCTGTATAGGTCTGTAGACAATTTCCTGTGCAAGAACTGCACGAAATTAATCAAAAGTAATAAAACATTAATATGTAATTTATTACAAACCAAATCAAAAGATATTTGCAAGAACTTGGGTATCAGCAATTAAATCTTATCTCTATTGGTCTGCCACCACAGCTGTTCTTATTAGAATCGTTTGACTAAGAAACTTAAAATTTGACATAGTAATAAAATGTAATAATCGACAGTTCAATAGCTAACAGTTAAAAATAATTAGGGAGGAGGAGGGATTAAGTACTCGAAAAAATTTTTTTTTATTTCATATTGGAATTAAAAAAATATTTGATAGGATACGTTTGAAAGGAATAATAAAAAAATAACAATTTTTCACAATTTAAGTAGTATTTCTTCAGACATATACTGGAAAATATGCAAACAAATATGTCGCCCTCTTAATTCCAAAACTACTAATTATGAAAAAATAAGGTTTTTAAAAGTCTACGCAAAGGTTGTATAACTGCTATAACTATTATCCTGGATCATCTCATTTTTGAAATCCAAGATCTTGTCATTTTTGTATCATGTTGTAACGCCTGTGAAAGATATAGGCAGTATATTTACGTTGTGAAAAATTAATAATTGTAAATAGTTTTAGCAATACTTTAAGGGTACATACCCTTAAATTTTTATAAGTGCCTAAATGTATACGGAGAGCCCCCGATGCGAGTTCTATTCGTACTTTATACACTTATTTTTCTTAATCCGACAGATCATCAATAACTGCTTTATTTGTGCACCTCAAACAAATCAATCAGAAAACATATTTGTCCAAACAATCCTAATGGAATATGATACAATTTTGAAAAACTCTTCACAATGATAAAAAGATATGTGACAAATATTGCACAGTCAAAAATTAATTTAAATATAGTTGTTGTTAGCCTTTGCATCAAACATTATGATTCCAGTGATAATAAAAATAACTTTTAGATTAAATATTTGTTACACGAGAAACCCTACTCTCTAGGAAAAAATATAAGTAATGAAATATTTGTACACATACAGTTAATTCAATTTACTCTTAATTGGATTTAAAAAGGTTTTAATCAGAGTTTTATAATAGAAATTTCTAGATGTGAAATTACAGAATTGCAAAAATTGACATTTTTACATTCCAAGTAATTATCAACATTAATGTTGTTATATTTTAACTTATACGTGTCCATGATCAAATATGTGAATTTATATTTTTTTAATATGGTATGTGTGAATGGATATTACTTTAAAAGATACGTCTCCTATAACCTCATTTCAATAACAATCCAAAGTGGCAAAAACACCTCACTCAATACTCCCATAATCTCATTTCAATAGCAATCCAGCAATCCAAAGTATCAAAATAGAGAGGAGGGGCAGTGGTACCTGGTGATAAAGTAATATTCATGTGATCAATACACACATGGGCGAAGCAGCAGGTCCATGAACCAAATTATTGCATAATCATACAATAGGAACACTAGTAACTTTGATTATCATGATAATCAATTACTGAATAACTATAATTAAAGAAATAATTTTGTAGAAATTATCAATTACACCCAATTCTGCCATGATCCTAATATAGTTTCATAATTTTCTAATAACTTAGCCATAAAATTCAAACTTTTTTCTTTTAAGGTTCTAATATTGTATACATGAATATGTTAGGGTTTATTTATACTGTATGATATTTAGCCCTTAGTTAATATTGAAATAGTGTCTCAAGATTGATATAAGAAAATTTGATTGATTATAATCATCAAATTGCATACTGAGGAACCCACAAAAGCAGACAAAATTATAATAATCACTATACTTGTGTTTCAAATTTCTTTTTTACCATAAATTACTTCCTCCACTTAAAATATTTTCTCGTCTCAAATATCCCATGGTGCAATTAGGCTATTAATATAAATACTTTCATTAACAAATTCCGAGATTCTAGGATAACAATATAAGTAATAAACTCGGTAGTAATTTTTAATAATGTAATAGCATTATGTATTACCAGTGCATAAGTTTAATATAATAAATAGTGCTTAATGTTTAAATTTGTACTATTAATAAACTTACCCAATATGGGCTTTTTATGTTCCAGCAGTTCATAATAGGACCTTGCAAGTAGATCACCCGGTTCAGATAGAGTGAACTGACCTAACTGAACGAGGCGTTCACACGTCTTCATTAAATATGATGAGAATTCACCCGGATCTATCCCGTATGACCTCCACCCGCCCACACCATCGGCCACACCTGGAAACAAGTTAATATTGATATTTTCAAAATTTATTATATAATTTAATACGGCAGTTATCTATTATATAATATAGATACATGTAGAATCATAATACATTTATATATATAAAATATATATACACGGTGTCTAGGAATAAGGGTCAGACAAACAAAGATCTTATTTGTTAACTTAAAAATAATTGTCGTTAAAATAAAATTTAAAACATGACTTTTTTCAGAAAATTTAAAATAATATTCATAATTATTAGTCATTTTTTTCGTACACATAATACTAGCGCACTTTGTTTAGCGCCGCTCGGGGGATAACCCACGAACAGCTGTGAAGACATCGCCACTGCGGGTAAACACCAGACTCCGAGCAAGTGTTGGATGTGTTAAAGAGTTCTGTGTAATATTTTTTTTGGCACACAATTAGAAAAAGGGCGTGTTTTATCTTTTATTTCAACGACAATTTCTTCCTTTACAGCCAACAAATATCGTCTTTCTTTGTCCGACATCTATTCCCGGACGTGTATATAAAATTTGTATTTTGTCCATTTCTTAATCATTATCAACCCTTATTCAAGAAAATATAAACATAAAGGTATAGAGAGATATTTCAATATCCATGAATTCCTGGAAATTTATTTTACTAGCCATGCACCAGTGACTATAATGACTAATGCAGTGAAACTGAATAAACATTTATTTTAAATAACGTATGCCTTCAGAGCAGTAAAACCATAATTTATCATCTAAAGCAGGGATTCTAGATTCTAGATCTACATTTTGTGCGTTGAGCCTTCCTGGATTATAAAAAATATACTCATGCTCCTTTTAATTTTTTTTTCATTGTTACAATAAAAAACTCTACATTTTCACAAGATTTATTTCTCAATTACAAGCACAATCAAATAAATTAAAACTTTTGTATTCACTCTTAAAAATAAATATATTTATATAATAAAATTGTATTAATGTTTGTGCCCACATACAACCAAACGTATTATTGACTGGATATAAGACTTCACTCCAAACACATTGGAACCCGGTATGATTTGTTTACGTCTCCCTAGGGAGACACGCTTCACTGGTTGGAAAGTCCCGATCTAATACTTTGAAGCTAGCTTCCTCCTTTTCAGGTAAAAATGGCTAAATAGATTATTTAGGGCGTTTTATTTGCTCTATCATACACTCTTTGTCTTTCATAATATTAGTACAATAAGGCGTTCTGTCCCCCATTGTCCATCGTAACTTAATAAGAGGCAACATAGATTGGAAAAGCAATAAAAGTATGTCACACAGTCAACTGTATACCAATCTACTTAAAATGGCAATTGTTTAACAGTTTAATTGTAAATGATTACTCTTCATTTACTATTGATAACCAATTATGATTTCACAAAGTGAAAGAAAATTGTTTAAAAAAATAATTGCAACAATATTTAATGTATACTTTGGTAATCGCTTCAGACTAAGATATCTTAACAATTTCATGCCATAATACTGACATTAGCCAAAAGGAAAATTTTTAAAATGATAAAGACTTATATTGGGGACATATAATTATGCATCATAATTATATGTCCCCAATATACCAGTGTCGTGCATCACATTGATTTCCCACTACTACTAAATACTTGTTAAAAATATTTAATGCTAAGATTGATAAAGTAATATTTTAATAATAATCTATAATGAATTCTACTTTTAAATATTACCCACATATGCCTATGAAAATCATGATTTCCTTATTCCTGCAAAACGGGCCATACTCTACATACATATTAATATTTATTATTTTTTTCTGTACTAAGAAATCAATTTAACTTTTTATAAAATTATATTGAATTGTTAAAAATGAAATAAATAAGGAAAAAGAAAAACAAAATAAACAAAAAAATGTCACAGAGAAAGGTATCGAATAAAACTAAGAAACGGATATCGAAGACGTGAAAAAAATGTTCAAAGTGGCTTTTTTATGTTTTCCGTCCATGAATAAATTAGAGTTATGTTGATGTGGTTGGATTAGAACCGATTAACCCTAATCAACTCGTCAAATCCACACGAATAGAATGCGAATGATAGAAAAGTATAGGAAGACAAAAGATATATTTAGAGGTTAAATTCAAAAGCTTCTGAAATAATTCACATTTTGATAACTAATATATATCTATGAAGAAAGCCAGTAAGGTGTATCAAAGCTAGATGACGTAATTAACCCTTATTGGTCGAATGACACCATACAAGAACATTCGTAATGGAATTTCTGGCTTATGTGACACATGCAATAAACAAGTAGTTATGTAAAAATTTGTTTTTAATTTAAATTTAAAATTATACTAATAAATGTATAAAAACTGTTAATGGACATAAAACTGTGGAAAGACTGTAATAAATCTTGACCTACCAAACATTTTTTATATATAAACACACCAACCAATAAGAGTTAATATATTCAAAATATACAATTCATTTGGAAATATTGCTTCTTTTGAAGTGAATAAAAAGTGTCTACATTTTTGACGGAACAGTTGAGTAAACAAAATTTGATTTGCAATAAATCTGAATAATTTCCATACTATGTTCAAAAATGATGCGACAAGACGCCAGAGTAAGACAAATAATTCTTCGATGCCTGCTTTATATATGGTGAGACTCATACCAATATAATAAAAAATAAAACTATGAAAAATATCAGATGGAGTGGATATTTAACATCGAAAGTTGAAACAAATACATTATTTATTCCATAAAATAATTCATATATGAAAATTAATCATCAGTATTCTAAAAGAATCTATTGTCTAGCCTATGTAGGATCTATCTTTAGAAGGAAAATATTTTGACAAAAATTCCCATAAAATGTTTTCATATAACATATGAAACATATCTGTACTCTATTCAGTAAAATTTATATGAATTGTTTAGAAAGTGTGTTAGGAAACACTTGTTCTATAGACTATATATACTCTGCACTTTAGTTTAGAAAGTTTGAATAAAAATCGTAATATAATTATAAAAATATAATTGAAATATATTTTCTTCTGAAAAATAAATTTATTATAAAAGAATAGAATAAGTGAGGATAGGAAGAAAATTTGTAGAGGAGTAAAACAGCTACAGTAAGAAGAAAAACAGCTACAGTAAGAAGAAATATAACGTGGTGGTATATGTGCAAATAATGAGCATTAATTAGCATTTCACACAAGCATTTATATTATAACTTACAACACATATGAATTTGTTTGTTTAAATATATAATTTATACATAAGCTATAGAAAATGGGTAAATAATAAAATAGGATTAAATGAAAAAGCACAAAAATAAAGAGAGGTTTAGTAAATATATTTAATTAATAATATTAAATGGGATCCAAAAGTTTTTTGTTGGGACCAATAAACATGTACAAAAATAGAATTGACAAAAGACAAATGTATGTTAAGAATTTGAGAGATAAACAACAGAATAAATTTAACAAGAATATGCTGGAAACTGTTAAAAAATTATTAAGAAAGTAACAAGAAGAATACTCTAATATAGTTACTGTGGCGGTAAGTATATACATATAGGGTTATAAAAGATGACATACTCGATTAGAATAGATCGATTTATGACCCCATTTTATAGACAGAAATAACCCAAATATTATCCGAGCCCATCGTCTCAACATAAAAATTATCTGTCTCTTTTTGAAGTCTCAAATTGTATAAAAGGAGAATTTTGAATAACTCCAAATTAACATTTTGCTCATTTAAACCAAAAAAAGAACGAAAATTAGCATATTGACATATTCCCTTTTTTATTACTTATGGTAATATTTATTTTGAAAATATCAGACGTATTAAGATTTCATACGATTACATTTTTAAAACAATCAGAAATGTAAATTTACCAAGTGAAGTTTGGTTTTTAATATGCAAAAAACACAATGATAATTTACTGTACCATTCTGAAAGCGTTTCATAAATTTCGCATTACAATTGCGTCTTTTCATAGCTATCAATAATTGCACGCCATGTGATTATGTACGACATACGTAAATGACAGCTTATTGACAAGCAGAACACAAAAGATAAAACCTTACCAATAACGTCCGCGTTGTTGAAGTGAGTCGAGAACCACGCATCATCACCAAATTGTCCTTTTCTCGTTCGACCATTTGCAATGTCCTTCGGGAAACCACATACAACAGACACTAAATACGGTATTTTATTATTTTTTGCACTTATTTCCGCGGCACTAGAAAAGCTGAGCAGTCCATTCCTAAGCGCACGAGATAGAAGTCTGCCAGTCCAAAAAATGGACTGCATCATTAGCAACTCCGCACTTCTGGGTTTTAATCACTAAATATATTAACCATACAAAGTCAATGAGGAAATAGCCATATCCATAGATTTTTAAAATGAGAAATAAGTGTATTTACTAATATTTAACCTACATTAACAAATTGTATTCCAATTGACCTCAGGCGAGCGAGGATATAGTGCAATTGCTTGCACCAAGGTCTAATGACAACGTCTCGGTCGCATGAGTTATAGCCAACTAAAGGAAAAAACAATTTATTTGGGGTTATATAATGAAAATGTGATAGTATATATGATTGGCTAACCTGGCTAAACGGAAACATTCCGTTCATGACTTCTTTTTCTCTTCTTTATGAAGAAATTTTAAATAAGTAAATCAAATATTTTGAAATTATTTTCACAAAATTTATTTTAAATTTAATGTCCTTTTACCTGAATAATTTTTACTCTATAATTTTAATTAGTTTAAAGTGATTTTACTCAGAATTTTCGTCTTGTTACGTTTCCTAAAAGTAAAATATTTTTTTCCGATTCGTTCCAATTATTAAGATTATATTTTACAATCGTCAGGATTTTTGTATCATAATTCAAGGTGAAATAGTCATTTCGATAAAGTGGCCAATTAAAATATTTTAGTGTTATTTTACTTCATGTCTCTAATGACAACTACTAGTGTACATTAGAAGTAGATTGGTTTTTTGTAGGTTTTTTTTGTAAATTAAAGGTCCGAAGTGATTCCAGATTTTTAAAATATAGTTATCAAATGTAGTAATATAAGTTATCAAATGTAGTAATTTTAGTTTTGAAAGTTACTGGTAATATAGCCTCAAATTAAATGGAAAATTCAAAAAGGACGCCAGATTGGTTGCCAGATAGGTGGACATATGCGAACGGTCAACAGGCATGAAAACATGACTGTTGACCGAAGCTCCTTCTTGTTGGTGGACATTAGTTAGAGTTGAATTATTAGTAAAACTAGGAATATAAAAGAATTTTAAGTCCTGGCTTCTTGAATCATATACATTTAATACCAGAACAGCTCAAGATAGAAAAAAGGACCAAATAAGTGACTGCAATATTAATAAACGCATCTCTACATATTTGATAAGATGACCAATGGTAAAATTTTTCTTTTTAATTTATATTTCACAAATAATTATTTGTATAGTAATGAAAAGTTTTACTTTCCAACGATGATTAAGTATTTACTTATTAGAATATTAAAGCATTAATATGCCTTTTTACTTTAAACACAAAAATAGTTTCCCAAAAAATTATGGCCATATTACCTTGAATTTTCTCATTTGCTATTTGTCATTTAAATATCGATCCATAAACAAAATGACTTCTGTCTGACGTCTTTCATAGACGTGAGGCGTTATAGAATAGTAGAATATTTAGTTTTCGCTTATGACGGCTCTCTATGACGGCTCTGATTACAGTGATTTGTTGTAATTTAAAGTCGTTTGATCGAATTTACGCCTAGTAGTAGAGAAAAAAGTTTTTTCTGTGAGTGGTTTGCGTCTAAAACTTATAAAGCACAAAACTGGTGTTCGATTAGTCTCTTGGCAATATGCCTGCCGTACGGGGTGATGGAATGCGAGGTCTCGCCGTTTTTATAACAGACATACGAAATTGTAAGAGTAAGGAAGCCGAAATAAAAAGAATCAATAAAGAGTTAGCAAATATAAGGAGCAAATTTAAGGGAGATAAAACTCTCGATGGATATCAGAAGAAAAAATATGTTTGTAAATTGCTATTTATCTTCTTGCTAGGACACGATATTGATTTTGGACACATGGAAGCTGTAAATCTGCTATCTTCTAATAAGTACTCTGAGAAACAAATCGGCTACCTTTTCATTTCCGTCCTAGTCAACACCAACAGTGATTTGATTAAGCTGATTATCCAAAGTATCAAAAATGATTTGCAATCACGTAATCCGATTCACGTCAATCTTGCACTTCAGTGCATCGCCAATATCGGCAGCAAAGACATGGCTGAGGCGTTCGGCACCGAAATACCTAAACTCCTCGTGTCTGGTGATACAATGGATGTAGTCAAACAGTCTGCAGCGCTTTGTCTACTCAGATTATTTAGAAAATGTCCCGAAATAATACCCGGAGGAGAATGGACATCTCGTATTATCCATTTACTCAATGACCAGCATATGGGTGTTGTCACTGCAGCTACTTCACTCATTGATGCACTGGTGAAAAAGAACCCCGAAGAATACAAAGGATGTGTTACATTAGCTGTGTCTAGATTGAGTAGGATAGTTACAGCTAGTTATACTGATCTCCAAGATTATACATATTATTTCGTTCCTGCGCCGTGGCTGTCTGTGAAACTCTTAAGGCTCCTGCAAAATTATACACCACCTTCTGAAGAACCAGGCGTGCGAGGTCGTCTCTCTGAATGTTTGGAGACAATTTTCAATAAAGCCCAGGAACCACCCAAATCTAAAAAGGTGCAACACTCTAATGCAAAGAATGCAGTCCTGTTTGAAGCGATCAGTCTTATTATTCATAATGACAGTGAGGCTAATTTACTTGTGCGAGCCTGTAATCAATTGGGACAATTCCTTAGTAATCGTGAAACTAACTTGAGATATTTGGCTCTGGAGTCTATGTGCCACCTGGCCACTTCAGAGTTCTCACATGAGGCTGTCAAGAAACATCAAGAAGTTGTTATACTTTCCATGAAGATGGAAAAAGATGTTTCTGTGAGGCAGCAAGCTGTCGATCTGCTATATGCTATGTGTGACAAATCCAATGCTGAAGAAATAGTACAAGAGATGTTGGCCTATTTGGAGACCGCTGACTATTCCATACGAGAAGAAATGGTGTTGAAGGTAGCTATCCTAGCTGAAAAGTATGCAACTGATTTCACTTGGTACGTAGATGTTATATTAAATCTTATAAGAATAGCTGGCGACTATGTTTCTGAGGAAGTATGGTATCGAGTCATTCAGATTGTGATCAATCGTGAAGAAGTGCAGGGATATGCTGCTAAAACAGTATTCGAAGCACTACAAGCACCTACGTGTCACGAGAATATGGTTAAGGTAGGTGGATACATACTTGGAGAATTTGGAAATCTCATTGCAGGTGATCAACGTTCATCACCACAGGTCCAGTTCCAGATCCTTCACTCAAAATATCACTTATGTTCAGCAGCAACACGAGCTCTCCTCTTATCTACGTACATTAAATTAGTAAATCTATTTCCGGAAATTCGTACCAAAGTTCAAGAGGTCTTCCGGGCTGACTCGAATTTACGTTCTGCTGATGCCGAATTACAGCAGAGGGCTTCGGAATATTTGCAGCTCAGCATTGTAGCTAGCTCCGATGTATTGGCTACTGTACTGGAGGAAATGCCACCTTTCCCTGAAAGAAAATCCTCTATTCTTGGTGTACTCCAAAAGAAAAAACCGGGCCGTGTTCCTGATAACGATATTCGAGAATCAAAAAGCCCCCAGCCGCCAGTAACGGTAGTAAATGCTAATAATAGCAATGAGACTAATAACTCCAGTGCTGATCTCCTAGGGTTAGCCACCCCTCCTGGAACTGTCGCCCCTCCTGCCGGCAATGGTCTACTGGATGTTCTGGGTGATCTGTATAATTCAAAATCTACACCAAATTCCTTGCAGCAAAACAACTTCAAAAAGTTTATATTCAAAAACAATGGAGTTTTGTTTGAGAATGAACTTATCCAAATAGGGGTTAAAAGTGAATTCAGACAGAACTTGGGCAGGATAGGGCTTTTCTATGGGAACAAAACACAATTTCCACTGCAAAATTTGCAACCAGAATTGGTGTGGACAGGTATGAGCAAATTATATGTGCAAATGAAGCCAATGGAACCAGTTCTCGAGGCTGGAGCTCAGATACAACAAATGTTGACTGCAGAATGTATAGAAGATTACACAGACTCCCCTAGCATGACTGTTTCCTTTATCTATAATAATGTTCCACAGAAAATAACCATGAAACTACCTTTAAGTTTAAACAAATTCTTTGAGCCCACTGAAATGAATGGAGAATCATTCTTCGCAAGGTGGAGAAATTTAGGTGGTGAGCAACAGCGTGCCCAAAAAATATTTAAATCTAATGGGCCAATTGATATAGTGGCTGCCCGCACAAAGTTGCTCGGATTCGGCATGCAACTACTCGACAATATTGATCCCAATCCAGATAACTTTGTGTGTGCGGGTATAGTTCATACTCGCATGCAGCAGGTGGGCTGTCTCATGAGATTGGAGCCTAACAAAAATGCCCAGTTGTATAGACTAACGGTAAGATCCAGCAAAGAAGTTGTGTCACAAGAAGTATGCGATCTGCTGGCTGATCAGTTTTAAGTAAGGCTATAGTTATAGTAAATAAAATATACTCATTATAATGACCATTTAAATTACTGTGAGAACAAAAATATAGAGTTTGTGTATGTATATTGAGATTTAAAAATTTGTTTGTACGTTTCTGGCGATCTATATTTTATGTTGCTCTACGTTATGTTTCGGTGAGGTCAGATTTTATTTTTTTATTGCAATGAGGATAAATATCTCAATGATTTTTATATGAAATAATAATTTTTCTATTTAACATTATTATTATTTTCCTTGTTGACTATTAGTTATCAGTCACATTGTAGAATGGAGTTAAATCGAAGATTATGAAACTTTCCTCGTGGATAAAATATTTTGTTTTACGAGTTTCAACAAAAACTATTAGGTATATATTTTATGTAATGTATATTGCATCTAATTTTTAAGTGTTGGAGATATTTAAACAAAATTATAGTATTAATATTACATTTGAGAGAACTGGCTAAGGTATTAGGAAAAATTGTTTTGATACTTGTAAAGTATTTGTAAATGACAATATTGTTAGTTGATAATATATACAAGAAAAGTATTTCATTATTTAAATAATCTTTATCTTACTTCCTTCAAGTTTTATGTATCAATGTATTCAAAAAAATATCTTAATGTAAGATTGCATCTAAAATTAATTTAATGTCATGGCTCGCACAAATAAATGACATTTACTAAATTGAAAATAAATTTCATTAGCCAATTATCTCAATTGTAATATTCTTTCTTTAAATTTTTTGTACAAAGAGGTATAGAAATATACATTGCCAAGTGTGTTAGTATATTTCTCATGTTTATTTTGGAATTTTTTCTGTGGATAACTAATGAAGATTACGCAATGTATCAGCTTTTTTAGTTATTTATACATACAGCACTTAAATGCCATCTTACAGGCCTATTTGATGAAATTTTTATAAAGTTGTAGAAGCCACTTCTTTAAATTGGCACTGTTTCATAAATGCCATATCTAGGTGCTTATATAATTACAAGTCATTTGAAAATTTTATTTCCAAACCAGTTTCATTTTAGGAAGAATTCTCTTAAAAATATAAATTCACTCATGTTTTGGAACAAGAAATGGGCAGATAGATTGATTAATTCCAAAAAATATTTCAAATAACCCTTAGGGAAATTGGATCAGATTTCATTTGCTCAAGTGTGCTATGCTTACTATTATTGAATATTTAGAAACGTTCCACAGTTTGTTGTTTTAGATAAGCCACTCTTTGAACTCAGGACGTGAATCCTGCCCACTGATTATGACACTAATCATCATTTAAGCAAAATGATTAACATTGAATTTTGTTTGTTTTAAAGTGATTGCCTTTTATCATTCTCATGTCGAGACAGGTTATATCAGCCTGGTCTCAGTTGTCATAATGTAGATTTATTTATAAGGTACATAACTAACTATTTATTGGCGATAGCAAATTACTAGTCATAACACCATTTTTGTAAGGTCAAAACCTGAAGACAGAAAAAACCTTTTGTGGGAAAAAAACAATCCTATTTATATATTACACGGAACTTAGGTGTTGGTGGTTCATATTTTGTAATAGGTGTATAAAATATTTTTAATTTCCTACTCACAATACTTAATTGAAACTATAAATTATGTCATATAATTTTATCAAAAAATCAAATTTTCACCCTATGGCCTAAAAATTACGATTAAAAATTGCTTAAGTTTGTTAAGCAACATTTTAAAAAAATTCAATTCATAATTATTAGAAAATCAGGTTCACGATAAATAAATTACTCTTGCTTTTTTTTGTAATGCGAAAGGTTAAGCCTCAGAAGAAAGTATTTATCAATATATTTTACAAATATAAAATAATTTATTTTTATATTAACCCTAAAGTTATTATTTATTGAACAGTGTTTGAAATATAAAAATGCAATAGTTCCATAAATGTATCACGTGACTATGTTTTACATTAGTTATATACCATATTAGCAAATAAATAATGGTAGTTTTGACCATGTCTACGGGTGACATATTTTCAGCTGCCACACCTAATTATTTGTAATGCATCACTCGTTGCTCTGAGTGGAGTCTCAGAAAACCATTTTAATCTACTATTTGTGCAAACTCAACGTCTGAATTTCTTTTATCCTTTTATTATAGGGAATAATATTCCTTTGATTTATATACATTTTACCACTGTATTTATATCTTAAATATCAAGGATTTAATTTTAATTATTAACTTGAAGATAAGTCCATCTTTTCTTCATTAGTGTCCTCTTATTATTTCTTTTATCGATTTAGTTATTCAGATATTAAATCTAAAATATTTGCAACAGTGAATTACAGATACCAATATAAAAAAAATAAGCAGCCACACATTTTTTATATTTCAATTTAATAAAAATGGTAAATGAACAGTCGGTTCCCAAATTGTGAATGTTGTCCGAATTATACCACTATTAGTACATCCAGATGTCAATCCGTTAACTGTAACCGATGACTTTATATTTTACAATATGCTTGTCACACATAACTAGCGGTTGAATCATATTAATTTAGGTTGGCAATACCTATAACAATGTTATTTTCTATTGAGGCATATTAGCACTTTCATTATTATACAAGCTATAATTTGCCACTCCTTCATCGTAATAGAACAATACTATTCTCTATATGGTTATAAATTAAATAGTCCCCAAAAACTCTGAAATTTTTACACTGAAGAAAGTAAAATTACTGTTTTATTTAATGAATTTTACGAGTAGAACGCCATGTAAAATTGTTGTTATATCGTCGTATAACCCTAAATATCCTGAAGCCAAAAATCAAATGATGCTTTAAAAAAAAGCATACTATGCATTTATTATCTATAGGTAATTTTGTATTTGACATCTGTTGTAACCTGTTTATGATTGAAAAATACGAGGTGATAAGAAACATTTTTTCTAATTTCCTAAAACCGCGTTATGTCATTTCCTTCTTTTGGGTTTCGTATATCCTCATACCGTCATTTATATGATCATAATTTTCATTAATGAGGTGGTAATATAAATAATTTTTAAAAAATTATTTTGTTATTTTCAAAATTATAATGAGTCCTTTGAATTGTTCTTAAGTGAACATATGTGTTCCAGGTTTACAAACATATACCTTCTTTTTAGAGTTTTTAAGCTAAATAATGTGTGTATATCTTGGTTGAATTGAATATTAGGATTTGGAATGAAATTGGTACTGGTATTATATGTACTCATAATCGACTGATAATAACATTAATTTAATTTTACATTCCATTAAATTTAGCATCGGCCATTCGTGTAATTACATATGGAAATAATATCAATGAAAGTTGCGGACGGTGTGATAAGTAAATGAAATTGTTAGCCGTCATGTTTGATTGTATAGAAAAAAGGCGGTTTCATTGATAACATTGTCGAGGCTGTCCTTGTTTTCGATGAGGTGGAGGCGTTTACCGTAGCAATATGGAAGTTCTTAATGCGATAGGAGTGAGTTTAATATGTTTTATATGGTTGCTTGTATTTTTGCAGTCAACAAAAACTGTTATTTATATCGGCAAGAGTTGCATCCAAAATGATGATAGAAATGTATAATTCTCTCAATTATATTGTGCCAAATGAGGTTTGGCTACATTCTTTCTATTGCTAATAAATTTACTTGACTTTAAAAAATAACCGAGGTTGCATTTAAGATATTTTGCAACCAAAATGTATATGCTGAAACAAAATGTGATAATATTTAAGAGAATGTGGAAATATTTCTTTTTCATGACAGTGTTTAAATAAATAACATACAGTAGTCATGTAATATCTGCATTAACTTCATTAACGCCTTAAGAAAAACATTATTACACTTCAAATGTCATTTTGATGTTAAAACTTTTGTACATATTTTGTAAACTATAAGCATTAACCCATAATATCTCACGAATTCATACCAAATAGCTAATGGCAAATGTGTATATATATCCATATATATATCAAAATTAGGTCGTTTAGGTATAATAAATTTCTTGCAATTCTTTCTTTAACTTAGATGGGTGTATAAGGCATTAGTACATATCCCTTCTATTTTGAGGTGTAATAACTTATGTAATAGTTACATATGTTATTGTATACGCTAATACAAAAAAATGTGTGTGAGTATAGGTAGACATGTCTGGAAATAACAGTTATTGTAGATGCTTATTGACATGATTAAAATTACTTATATATTTCGTAAAAGCCATATTAATATTTTTCTATTTGTATGTGTATAGCTGCATGATGAAATTTAAATAATATGCTGGTTATTTAATATTAAAAAAAAAATTTTAATTGTCTTGACAGCGGAGGCCGGAATTTTGATTTGAATTGCCCTGAATTTGGAAGTAGGTACCTTGAGGTAAATGAAAAATGTAGGACAAGGAAAGACCAGTTTCTTTCGGAAATGTAATTTGGCAAATTAAAAAAAAAATGATTTAATTCTGAGTAAGGTGGGAAAACAAGTTTGTTAACGTCAACTGACAGGAGGAATTACTGTAAACAAATCGAAAAATATTTGTGTTTAAAGTTAGAAATACAAAAAAGTAAGTCTAAAAAGTTTCTAAATCTAATATGATCAACTTAAATGAGTTTTCTACCTGAAGGCAGAGAAATATAATTTTTTCATCATCTTGAGAATTCTTTGGTAGAAATATTCTTATATGTTCACTCAAAATAAGCTTCATTTTATGTTCATTTAGTAATTCATTTATTTCTTATTGCTTATTATTAAAGACTTTCTCATGATTAGTCTTTGACTATCACCACATTCCTTGTGTACACTCTGTTCCATCCCACTAAAATAGCAAAGCTTTCAATCGTAGATTATTTAAATTAAATATAGTTAATCATGGGAATGTAGTTAAATTTTGGCTTCTATCATTGTGTGGTGAATTTATATCGTATTGGATAGGTTTTATAAATAAGGTTCAAAAATTATTTCATATGCCTTGAATATTTTGGAAGATAATTAGTGGACAGTAAAAGCCACTATAGCTATTAACTCTGAGTTTATTGGGTTCAGTACATTTGAAGTTATTTTGTTGAATAAAATCTATGAATGAGGCTACGACATCTCAAAAATTTGCTAAATGTATATTTATTTGTAGTTTGTTTTTGCTTATATTAGCACTTCACTCTCATTGAAGCAAGGAGAAGCGATGCGAGCGTGAGAATGTAGTTTGCAATATATTGGCTCCGCTTGCCTCACTTCTTTCCTGCTACGAACATATTCAATTTTTGGCATGAACAAAAGGATGCAAGGCTGTTTGAGCATAAGGATGCAGGCATTAAATAAATAAAGGAAGAGTTTGGCTGCTATATCCTCCTGTTAACCTTGCCTAGTGTGAAAGTCGATGAACATCTCACTAAGGATACCTCGTAAGAGTCTAGAACTTAGCACTAGAGTTATTGTTTAGGGCTGACACGTGGGTTAGCCATGTTTTAATTACAGGTTATGGCAAAAGAATGTTAATTTTTTTTAAAATATCTTTAATACAACATTTTTATATAATTTTCGAAAACATCAGAACATTTTACATATAAATCTGTTTGAAAGTGTTACTATTGTGACTTTATAAGCAAACAAAAATTGAGACTGGCATTTTAAATAACGTGAAAAAATTATTTGTAACATTTTAATGTATTTAGTTTTCCATTCAGTGATCAAGCAGAGTATGTATTGAAATGTAATAAAATATTACTACAATAAAATGTGTGTATACATAATAATAAATAATATAAAGATATTATGCATATATAAATACCTATGTATATTGTTAATCACAATTTGTTTTATGTAATTTATGATGTAATCATGATTGTTCAGATGTAATATTAAAAACTTAATATAGTGGTAGTTATTTAAATATATTGTATATTGAAAAAAGGCGATTAAACTGGAAAGGGATACGTTAGAAGTCATTGTAATGGACATCTCCATTTATAAGTTTTTTTTAATAAGACAAAATTTACATTAGAGTTGAACATTTAGAAACTTGTGGCCAGTGTTGTTTTAATTTTTCCTTTATCTTTTTAAGATAAACTTGAACATAGCTACAGATTTATAGCACAATAGTAATTAATAATGGTTGCCTTAATAGCAATCTTTTGTGGTATAGATTAATAGTAAATTGTAACTATTTAAAAAATACTATATCTTGTCTTCAAATCCAAATTATGGAGGTCTGAATTTTGTAAATGCTTTAAGATTTGATCATGTTCCAGTATATATTTTTAATTAGTTCCTTATAAATATATTTCTCAATAACAATTTATTATAATGAAGTATTATGTATATAATAATACCCAATTGTTATGTAACGCACTAGAAGCTATACACATCTTTTACATAATTATTTAGACCATAAATATATAATTCTCTAGTTCTCCAAATCATATTCACAATACTCTTGTGTGAATTTGTCTTATCAGAATAAACGTACACATTATCATAAATGTAATAGATCAGTGATGTTTACTAGTAAATAGTATATAATAGTTAAGCATGAATACATAATATATACATATTATATTATAAAGTAAAAAAATTACACAGGAAGGCAGTCGATGAGGCGAAATAAATTTTGCTGCGCTTAGAATGTTATTATAAAATGTAATTTTGTCGCAAATAAACATTTATGGATTGACATTGATGTTTTATTGAGGAAGCATCGAGTTTAGAAACAGGCATCGAGTTTACAACATTAAAGGGGATGTAAAGGTCCCAAAAAAACCTCTTGCAAATTTCTAATCTATTTTTAATTACATTGATACTAGTTTTTACAATAATACAGTATTTATTGCCGCATGAATTTAAAAAAAACAGCCTAAAATAATAAACAATATATTTCAGATGACATAGCTGTCAACTCACTACATCATATAATTATAAAAGTTGGCATAATTAAAATAATGTAAATTTGTTATATTTACTTATTGACATAATATAATATTAGTATGCCATTATCTTATAAAAGGTATAGACACTAGTACCAAATCTATGTCTGATACATTTAGTAGTATCCAATAAAAGAAGAAATTAAATCAACTTACATAAATTGAAGTAAATATCATTCCATACAGTTTTAGTAAATCCCATAAGATTTCTATTTATGCACACACAGTGACCTTATATTAAACAGCCACATTACTTAAAATGGAAAAAAATTACACTGGCAATGCTCCACACATATATCTGCAACTTTCCAATATAAAATATAGCTTAGGAAAGAGGTATTTATTTATTTATAGACTTTTATGTAGACATTTGATACATATAGCAGATTTATTGCTACGAAAGCAATCTCTTATCAGATAGAGAATCAAAGAACATTCTCATTATTGCAACATTCTCTTTTATATGTGTACTAAAAGAGAATGTTGTAATTATGAAAATTTAACCAGTATTATTACGGGTGAGCAAATACCATAGTCAGCATCGCCATAAGTTTATCAGTATTGGAACTTTTCAAACGTAACTGACAGAATTATGTTTGGTCTTGTGACACTCACGTGAGTTATATGTGCTTATTCTTTCTGCTTTTCTTTTTGGCTTTGGTCATCTAGATTTATAATTTGAAATAAGTCAAAAATAAATATGATAATAAATGAAATATTATTTGCATGTTGGTAGTGAAACCTTGACTTTTACTAATGGTAGCCATGTGGTAAAACACTTCTAATCCTGTAGACCATTTCGGTATTTACTTCAAAGAAACAATTCGGAATAGCTACCACATGCTATGGAGTCATAATTTCATTAAACGTCAGCTAAGTAAAGCTGAGGCAATTATTTGCCTTTTGATGACCACTTTTAGGCTGTAATGATGTGTCCATTTAATACAACGTCATTGCATATATATGCACATATGCCCATTTGTAATTATGAATATAAGAAATTTTACATTGAATAAAAACAAATTTAAGAAGATTAAAATATGATGTATTAGTTCTCCATGACAATTCTACCTCGGAATTATTTTATTATTATAAAGAAAATAAATTGAATAGGAGCAAAAATATTTAATTTTTTAAATATAAGTATTTATTTCTTCAATTAGGTATTTGTCTTATATATTATAGTTTTTGAGAATTACCTTAGTGGTAGTTTTTAAGTACTAACATTCGTGTATAAACTACAAAGAAAAGTTAAATAATTGTAATGTTTCTATTTTAAGTGTATGAATCTCAATTTAAATTAAATTAAAATGAGATCCATACACCGAAAATAGAAACTTTATAAACAATAGAAACATATGTGTGGGAAAGACTAGGTCACATGTTTATTATGCTACGTGTAGTGTATTCATTTAAATATACAATTTTATTGATAATAGGTAAAACTTATTAATTAAATACACATTTAATTAAAAAGGCTAAAGTAGGACTACCTACAGTAATTCAAATAAAAATATTCTCACAGTTTAGCCCATGTTAACAACTTAAGTCATTATTCTTTTGAAATTAGTAAAATTTATATTTATTTCATTTGTACATCATAACATTTGTAACCTAAAACTAAAGTAAGAATTTACAGTTTTCTACGTGACCCTGTTCATTTTATATTAATTATAGCTCTCAACTGTATATTTACATATGCATAAATTTCTAATGCCTATGAATAATTGCCCTATTATTATTTCCTCAGGAGGAGGTATAAATAGACTCTTTGACTTAGATAAGTTGTAAAACTAAAAGTATACAATAGCTTGTAATGTCTACAAAGAGTTTTTATGTCAGTTACCCCACTCTTGCAGTTGTTCATTATTCATCAATTGACCTTGTTCTGTAATATAATATAAACTAGATTTTTAATGTACCTTTTCTCATAGGTACTAACTTTTCTCATTATAATATTTTAAATTTTATATTACATAGTATGTATAAATTTTAAGACTACAATGTTGATACTCCGTCATTATCTTTGGCCAAACAGAATTTTTAATTCAAATAAACAATGTAATATGTTCAAGTTAAATGTGATTACAGTAGATAACTCGAATAACAAAAAACAAACACAACTTTAATATCATTTCCCTTCCCTTATTTACTTGTTACTTTATTTATTCTTCTGCTTTTCCTTTCACTCAAGCAGATTTGTGGTCACTATATTAGTGTCCTCCAGTATGTTTGCATTTCGTTTTCACTGATCGGGAAAAGTGAAATATTTTAGCTTGAACCTGAAGCTAATTTACTTTAATTATTGCTACTGAACAGTTTTACGCCTCCACCTTGTGTTCTTATAGCCTAAGAGCCAATAAATGAATTTCAAGTCTGTTAGGAAAAATAATGCTGGGAAAAAGTAATCTACATGTCATATTCTCATGAAAAGACAAACAGATAAGTAGCAAAATAGACAAAAAGCACTTAACGAACATTCCATCGCAACCAAGGAAGCTTAGCTTATAATCTTAGCTCCAAGCTTATCTCAGTGAAAGTTTCATTCAAATCTGTCAAGTAGATTTTGTATGCTCCTTTGATAGACGAACATACAGATAGACAAAATATTGTTTAGATAAAAGAATTTTATACAAAAAACCTACAGTACTTCTACTAATATAACATCCGAATACCAGATATCATCTCAGTAAAAGTACCATTAAAATAGGTCCATTAGAAGTCTCCTATAGACAATAATGCTGAGAGTTGTTTTGGCCTCTAATTGACCCAGATATTCAGCTAAAATAAATTTTTCCAAAAATTAAATCTTTTTTTTAAATTCATGATTATTTAAAATATGTTTTTGACATTTTTTTTGAAGAAAGTGTACTATTGGACCTTGACTAGTTGGCTATTGGGCTTCAAGTCCGTTCATTATGTCTGATTGGGAGATGTTATTTCACTCCTCTAAAATGGAGTTCTTGGTGCAGATGGAAGATTTGCACCGGAGCCCATCTTTTGTGGTTGTACCGGATGTGCTTAATGGGATTAAGGTGAGGGTTGGACACTGGCTATGATAACGTTTGAATGCCGCATTTGATTACATACGGAGTAACATGCTCTTGAAAGACGCAGCCGATGTCATGACCTTATGTGTTGTTGTGCATCAAACAAAAATTTTCTCTAATAATGAACAGAATGGGAGACTTGTTCCTGAAGGATCTCTTTGAAATACCTTTGACCATTTACATCATCATCCATCAAAAACAATAAGATCCGTACAATCCTTGTAAGAGATATCACCCCGTTCTTTTACTGTATGTCCCTAGTAATTTACTGTTTCACTATTGCATATGGACCAAACTTCTCGTTTGAGTATCTGTACTCTCTCAGGTGTCTATTTGAATATCTCAAAGAGCTTTTGTCTAGTCCAAAAACAAAACACTTTTCCATTGCTCCAGAGTGCAGTTAGCTATGCATAAAACAGACTCTGGCGCTCCTGCTATGTGGCAGGAGCTCTTGGGCCCGAGGTAGACAGAATACTACCAGATGGTAATATTCTTCTTATCATCCTTTCACTTACACTGATATTTCTCACTTGGAATAGGACATTTTGTTCTTCAGCAGCTATTCCTCTTAGAATAATATTGTCAATGAATTGGTCATCATGAATCAAAGTGCATTGATGTTTCCAATATCAGCACAGAAAGCATTGGATCATATTCCGTAATGTCATTCAAGGCACACCGTCTGACACAAGTGTCCGGGTGATGTGATTTTGGCTTTAGAAACTACAATTGCAACTAATGACCTTAGCTACTACAAGTGCAACTAAGTGCATTTTTTTTAAAAATTAAGTTCATCAGGTATTTGAACAAATCTAATTGGAAAACTCGATAAAAACAGCAACAAAAACTGGAATCATGAGGACTCAGTCAATTTGTTAGTCAACCAATCAATTAGTCAGAATGACAAATTTCAACTGTCTTAGAAAATTACATCAGAAAGATAAACAAAAAACAAGGGTGGTTATAAAAAAACTCTTAAGTTATTAAAAAGTATCCTTTTAACAAATATCATTCATCCCTATAAGCATCACATCATGTCAACCAATATAGAAATCTTTTAGGATGGGGCGGTTAATTGGGTCTTTCACAATAGAAAAGGTTAAAAACTAGATAGAAGACAAATTATATGGATCTGTCTTCTATATAGTTTCTTCCCATAATTTTTCCACATGTATTACATTTTCCTTTATTCGTTAGCGTGTAATGATAGCATCATAGTACAAATGTCTCTAGTTTTTTTTTATTCACAACCATACCTTTCAGAACCACAATCTATTATACCATTATCAGAATGCCAACATAGGGATTATACCTTAATTTTTTCATAAGTTCTGTTTTTCTAACTAAATTCTTTTAGCTATATTCTCCACTGTGTCCGTTTGAATAATCTAGGAATAACCACGCTTTCAAAAGTTTTAAAAAGTAAGAACTTAGTGCTTCTATAGATTTTGCTGTAGTGTATAACCAGTCCATAGTCAAAGACATTTGCTCTTGCTTATTGTGCTAAGTACCAGTTTATATTGTACATAAGACCTCTAAGTACCAGTTCAGATTGTACGTTATAGCTAAGATAACATTTATAAATTAATGTTGAATTATATTTCATTACAAAATATATTAAAAGCCATTTGACTGTAAAACAGCAATATAAAGGACAACAAACATATGCAGATTGAATTCAATCGGTATTGGGTTATAAACTTGCTACGTGCATTGCTCTCGTAGTTTGTTATCTCTTGGTGTTATCACCTCTGTTATTTTATTATATTATACGTGAGATATACATTAAAAATTAAACAAAACACATTACCCATATTGAATTAAGTGTTTCACAGATGGTCGTGACTTCACATAGCTAGATTTGTATGTGTAACCTGTTTTTGATGTGGTAGGTATATCAAATTGGTGCCATAATACAAAGTTCAAAATTGTCATGCCTTTATTTCAGAAATGTAAATGTCTAAATGAAATTTTTTCCATAGAATATCTATTTTTTATTTCATTACATTTACAATATATTCAGGTTAGTAATTTTAAATGATGAACATAAATATAAAATCTCAAATATCTCAGTACACTCAGTAATAGATGAAGCTTGAAAAGAAGAGGAGAGCAGGTCTGGAAATATTAATTTTGGACCAATTTCTGTGTGGTAAAAGTGTAACTTTGGGTACAACGTTTGAGGCATACTACTTGTCCAATTTTGAGAAAATGTGTTAGATAGTTATCTTAGCTGTTTATATATTAAAAACTTCTAGCTATGGTCAAGCAACCGTGTGACTGAGTTAGTAATGTGTCTGGCAAGTTACTTGTCTTGGGTTCGATTCCTATCTTTTGTCATTATTTTTTCTCTAAATAATTCTACAATATATATTTTCGATATTTCATTAAAAATTCCATTTCAGTATATTAGAAAAACAATCACAATTAAAAAAGAAAATTGTGTACTTTCTAATTTAATTTTTTATTTACCTATGAAAATGATGCAATCATTAAAATAAATTTTTTTCCACATTTTTTACTCTTTCCGTGATAGTCTGATCATGGACAGATCAAAATCATCATGACATAAATATTTTAGTAATGCTAATAGTATGTTTTGTCCTGAAAAACATCATTAACCAATTAAGTATATCTTTGCCAAACATAAAAAACCCATTACAGTAGGGCTCACGTATTCATGAGGATTTTGTTCTACTATCTTCCGTGAATACTTGACATAAAGAATGCCATATCTTCGATTATATGAATCAAAACCAAGCTAAGAAAAATTGGAAAAGAACATGTCACATAAACACATGATAGGATTCCAAAGCCATTTCACTTTATTCTTTAATGTTATACATAACAAAACTTACATTACGTTCAATGGTAGATAAACCGTAAAAAGGAAAGAAAAATGTTATGTTATATATTATTTATTTAATATTACCGTAAAACAATTATTGTTGTTTTGGTAAGCAAATAACATTTTACGTATATAATATTTATTATGCGGTTACACAACAAGAAAAGTTACTAGAAATGAAAATAGAATCATAAATAAATATATCATGCAGATCAACCGAGATCAGAATTCTCCGTAAACGTAAGCTATATATTTATTCATCTTTTGAGATTTTGGCATTTATTGTTTGCTAGGCTGCGAAGCATATTGTGAAGCAAAATATGGACTATCGACCAATAGTTATGTCAATATATTTAAATATATGTTTTCCTCTTCAGCTTTAGCTTTCAGCAAACAGATTTATCAACGATTCGAAACTGTCTGTTATAGTGTCATTTTTACGTTACGTTCATCATTCAATCATAATGCATTAATTATTCTTTTTATATTTAGACCATTGTAATTATATATATATATATATATATATATATATATATATATATATATACTGAGACTGGGATTAATATTTTTGTGTGCTTTCACTAAAGTGTGGATACAATTAGGCTATGCAGGCCCTATTGTATTATAAAAAAAATGTTTGAACTGCTTTCATCTCTTTGACCTTTGATGTATACCATCTAGTACACATTGAAGATTGCTTAAAATTAAATAGTTACAAAGTTTTTGTATCCACTTCATCTTCAGCCTCAGAAAATATGTTTCTGGGTTTAGGTTTCTTTTCAAATGAGTTAAGATACAAGCTGGCATAATTTTCAAGTCAATTTTAACTTATCTCCAGATTTATTGTCTTATCTGCTTATGACCCTCAAAAAACATTCCATCAATATAAATGGACGTTTTTGTCACACTACTACTCTTTAATTATGCCTATATAGTTTGAAACTACATCAGCACTATACTGTAAGAGCAAGTATACAAATATTTTATCACTGAAAATGCTTTTTGATAGCTTTAGCAGTATTGGCAAGACTTTTAATAATAATTAGAGCTAGCTAGATATCTGAGTAGCTTTTCATTTCCAAACCTTTAACTGTAGAGCACACTTGTGAATATGGTTGTCACTATAACTGCAGAGATCAATTGTTATCAAATTTTTGAAAGATATAAAGAAATTACCTGCACTTATACTTCGTTGTCAGCCTCACTAAGTACGATGTGCAATTCAATTGAAATAACAAATTGTACTTGTTCTTATCATCTAATTATATTTAACTTGTTTACCTAATTAAGTTTACCAAATATATTTCTTTTATCCAATCGCTTCCCATTTTTAATTTATCCTCTCAATTATATTAATTATTCAAACATAACTGCAAGCAATGTCTGCTTTTGTCCTTCGTTGCTAACTTATTTGCAGCAAATCCACTAACCTCCAGGTAGTTAGGAATACAAATTATATGGGTATTTTTATAAACAAAACGGTAGATATATAGAGACAGATTCTCAAACATTTTTTTATTTTAATAAAAATGTATGACAATTATTCTATACACATAAATTACAAAATGCATAATGCTTATACTAACAATGTATTTTTGTCCCGTACTCTTTGTACAACACTAGTGCTATTTAAATTTTAACTAACACAACAAATGTAATTTGTGAAAACTGAAGTCACATTTAAAATTTTAGATTCTTATTGTAGCCTGCAGAATTATAACGAATAACTGTAGGAAAATATCTTTGTGGGGTGGCTGGGTTATTAACAAATTTATCTGTTTTTTTTTAATCTGTTTTAACATTTTCCAGCATTATTCACTAACATACTATTAGATTAATTTTTTTGGCATTTTTATAATTCATTATTTTCAATATTCCATAGCCTGATTTATAGGATGATAGAGTACAAAAGAATTTCAATGTTCTTCTTAATGGTATATCAAATATTTTTGGAATCCAATTAAAGCTCCAACATTCATTCTCGATGTAATAACTTCCCAGTAAATATAGTAGATGTACAGTTAATAACTATGGCCACATATTAAAAAGTACTTTATGCGTCCAGTCCAGTTCTATATAAAATGTCTAAAATATAAAATCACAAGTACCTGACATTTTATAGTCTAGTAGTCTAGTAGTAGTTTGAAATCTCACCATTAAAACCATAAATCATAAAGTACACATAAAATGTTCTGCGGCATGTACTCATATAAATGACTGCACATCAACAATTTCAGTGCTAAGAATATGGCTAGAAAGAGTCGAACCGTAAAAAAAATAAATTATATGAAATTTTTAAGAAATTGTATTACATTTTCATGTTTATTATTATCAAATATTTATTTATTCTTATTAAATTTCCTATAAAAAAATCAATGTCTGATACACATGATTTTTTTCAATGTTCATTTGACTTCGTTTTGATAGATGGTCTTAATAAAAAAATTTGCTTTTATTTGGTTCTTGCTTAATTGCATTTTATGTCAACAAATTTTTGATGACCTTTTTTTAACTAGAGATATTTATTAAAAGCAGATATTATTTTCCTTTAATATTGATTAAAACGAATTGTGTGTACTTCAACAAAGCAATTTTAACATATTTATATTTACTATATTTTACTTTTGAAAAAATTTCCTTCTAAATAAAATTGTTTTTTCTTATCTATAAACTTTACAATATTTATTAATTACTTGTTTATTAAAGATACAAGAATTTACCTTTTTCCTCTGAAGAAATTTTTAAATTTCTTATTTTAACAACTGTCTGTTAAAAATAAACGATCCATTTTAAAAAAAACATCATCAACTTTACCGGAAAGACAAACACTACAAAATGTAGTAATAATACTGCTCACTGCTTTGTTTATTTAAATGTGAAATACGTTATTCAATCCATTCGTCACCAATGTTTGGAGAGTTTTCCAATATGTCATTAGATTCACTGTAAATAAAAAAAAAATACTTTTAAAACTATGCAATGGGACATAATTTTCTGAAAAAAATACATTTTTTTCTACTTTATTTTTAAATTCTAACACATTCTACTCCAGATGGAAAGCTTTATAACAAAAATGGCTTAATGGTTCAATATTTAAATTTGTTTTTGTTTATCTCCCAGTAATTTTAATTGTGGTTTTTATTGGATGCAATTCAGATTGTTTTGATATTATATTGTCAATTATAAACAAATGTTATTTTAGTCATATTTGAATAGTTACCTTAACTAATAATGAAAATAGGAAAAATTCTTTGCGTATTTGTCACATGTCTCAAAGGCGTAACAGATTCCAATGAAATTTTGCATGGACTTTTAATCCTGATGAACTACATAGTATCCGAGGAATAAAATATTGATACATTTATGTTTGTTGTTCAGTTATGCAACAGATCTCTTTAAATTTGCATATTAACATTAACAGTCCCTTCTTTAAAGGACATATTTCAATATATACTTCATATTTCAACATGTTCTTAAAAGATACCTAGAAAATGTGTAAGAGTTATCATTACATAATTCGTGTTTTGGAATAAGCATAACCTAAAATTTTTGTTAATTAAAATCCAATGAAACCAAATCTCAAACTACACATGAGCAAAGCCATGGGCAAAACTCTAGTTAAGAATTAGAATTATTTACAATACATAAATAAGCAGTGCTACTTAATATTATAATTTGAAAAAGGCTTGCACATAACATTACTCTTAAAAAATTTGTGTATCAAAGTTTACTTAACAACGTCACAGTATATTCTATCACGAAGAACATAAAATGAATGTCTTGAAAAATTAAAGTAAATTTACTGTATAGGCAACTGATAACTCTTATGTACCTTCTATATAAATACTATCTAGAATTGTCATTTAAATGAACTGCTTAAAAGGAACTGGTAAATTTTATTTTGGTTAGTTGGTAGAACCTTCCTTAATTACCCAGCCAAACTTGTGTGGAATCTGTCAACCAGTGTGTTTACAGCAGCTGTTGTAAAAGGTTGACCCCGAAGTTGCTCTGCGAATTTTATTATGGATAAATTAGGTGAACAAAGGGTTTGCCTTAAATTATGTGTTTCAAACGAAATTTCTTGTGCCGAATTATTAAAAATGTTAAAAAAGGCATATGGTGGCTCAACTATGTGGAAAAGTGGTCGAAGACTGGCCTTGTTCTGGACAACCTTCAATGTCTATAACATCGAAAAAATCAAATAATTAATGCTTGAAAATCATCATTTCAGTATTAGAGAGTTGGCTTCAGAGTTGAACATTGATAAAATAACAATTCATGGAATTTTAACAAATGTTTTGAATGATTTTGAATAATTTGCAATGATTTTGAACCTTCTCACAGAGCAACAATTGTCACCAAGTACAAAGTCAAAAACTCAATTAATACCATCAACCATCCACCGTGTTCACCGGATTTAGCCCCATGTGATTTCTTCCTGTTTTCAAGACTGAAATTGCTAAT
Source organism: Druceiella hillmani (assembly GCA_039881145.1). NCBI lineage: Eukaryota > Metazoa > Arthropoda > Insecta > Lepidoptera > Hepialidae > Druceiella > Druceiella hillmani. Next base: position 16,854,651 of record JAYKKI010000023.1, read on the forward strand.
TTATGGAACCTGTTTAGACTCAACTGAAGACACCAAACGGAATTCGCAGCGGGAATTAAAGGCCATATCACTTTCAATCTATGAGAAGTGTATGGAAGAATAGATCCTGCGTTATCACGATTACTTTGAAGGTGACGAAATAAATTTTAATGAATAAACTTAAATTTGTATGATTTTTTTAACAATTCCGGGTATTTTTTATACAGAAGGTTAAGTTAAAGTTTTGTTTCTGCAAACAAAAAGATTTCAAATAAGTTTATCATGTCATTCACAAACCAGTAGACCAAAAACCGAACTATGCTTTGCAATGTTCCTAATGCAAGACTTGATCTTATTTTTGAATATTTATTATACAGTCATGTTATATTAACAAAAATCTTAAAACAATCTTCTTGGCCCCAACTCAAATGGTAGTAACATTCAATGTAAAATTCATAATGAACTTACCTATCCAAGGAAGGATCATTACTAAACATCTCTGTGGGTACTGTGGGTGGGGCTCTCTCTGGTAGAAGTTCCAGGTAGGATTGACGTGACTGCAGATGTCGTTCTACCTCTTCTGGAGTCATGTGACCATCACCTGCACCTGCATTAGCTGCTGCCATGCTGATGCCGAGTGCCGAGTTGGCTTTGGGTACAGCCATCATGTGATGCTAATAAAAATATATTATATTTACATTCTTTCAATTTGTAAAATCACATGAAAATATAATTACAAATCATATAATATCTCAAATTACAAGGGAAATACATATTTCCACACTGTATAATTGGGGGGCATCCATTAATTACGTGAGGTGATTTTTCGACCGATCCCCCCCCTCCTCTAACCTCATGTGGAATTTTTCAAAATGCGTATTTTAAGTGTTGTGTTAGATTTATTTAAAAAAAACATAATTTGCTTAAATATTTTTATTTAAAACTACTAAGAATATAGTCTAGAATCACATTGAGAAAATCGAACAATAAAATACTTAAATAGGAACTACTAAAATTTGTAAAAGATTTTTCATTCTAATTCAGTCTGCGGGGACTCATGTGTGGTCTCAAGAGTGACTACTGGGTCCAACATGTCCTTGTGATTTTCAGTCAAATCATCTGCTTCTTCAACCTCACTCTGATTTAGCCACTCTAAACCGTTGTTGCATACAGAAGTTCAGTAGCACGACGTGCAGCAATCTGTGAGGGTCGCACTTTGCGCCCTGGTGCACTGTGGACCGCACGCCGCTAGTCTGCAACTCTTGAGATAGATGAAAAGTTGATATTGCATATACTGCAGCATCTCTTTTCTAGATCACCATGTACACTTGGTCAATAGAGGTCATAGGGCATGCTGATGAAGTGCAAAAGTTGAATCTGTAGGCAGTGACGAATCAAGAAGGGAGCAAATGACTTTCCGTCATGCTCTTCAGAGTCCCGGACCGTCAGATACCCATCAACCTGAGTTATAGGGTATGGAGGTGGCAGAAAACGGTTACGAAAAATCATATGCAGAGCACTCCAGCGTGGGCTGCAGCAGTCCCGGTCATCGCATTTCACAACCTAAAACAATTCATTATTTGTAACTCTAAATAAAAATGCATTTGTGAACACTCGTGCTCGTTAAAATATTTCAGAAAAATATAAAAAACACACATGAAATCGTAGTAAAAATAAAAGGTAAACTACCGTGAAAATTCATATGAAAACAAAACAATACATTATTAAATGTGAAAAAATTGCCGTGTACCTGAATATTTTCTCGGCTGGCAGGTCTGGGAGCATGCAAGTGTCGTTGTTCGGGTCTCTATATTTAGCAATTACTTTGTGTCTGTCAATGAACACTGCAGACCATATTTCAGCCAAAATTTCCCCTGCCTTCTTGAAATAATCCTTTTCCAAGCTAACGTCTACTGTTCTGCTGCTGGAGTCAAGATGTGTCTCAAAAGAGTCATGGGGATGAACGACACCTGTTAGTTAGCTCTCGGCTCAGTGGAGCTATGCGCCTCTCTACTCTGTTAAAAATGCTTCTGCCAGGGGCATTAAACACAATGAATACTTATTCTAGATCATATTTTTCGAAATACTCTATGGCGTGTGCAATCGCTTTGCGATATCGTGGGTTCTCGTCGGGACCGTCATCGCTCAAAATGATAATAAGGATAGGCTTAACTTCGCCGTCTCCTTTCTTCATAAAATTGTAAAAAGGCTCACGAGTTAAAAGAATGTCCAAGTCTTCAGCATAACTATTTGCTGTCGACGAAGAGTGCCTGCTGCTTCTGATTGCTATATAAGTTGGTCCACTATATGAGACACCTTCTGGCTGTCCCATCTCATTGGGCTTCACTCCACAAAGTGCAACATGCTCGGAATCACTTTGTACCTTGAAGCAATCACAAAATCGTGATCTGACAGTCACACTTTGTATTCAACGTGCATTAGCAAGGATGCCTCCTTGTTTGCCACTGTGAGTTCTATGGGAACATGGGCTTTATCACCGTGAGATAAAACATTCACGTAGATGTTTTATCTCACGGTAGGGCCAAATACTGAGGCTACCGTCCCCAGCGACCTTACAGAGGCTACACAAAAGTATTGGTCTTGGTGTGCTTTATGACGGCTCGATTTCACTGGGACAGTCACTACATGGCGCTTAGCCTCGCCCATCTAGGCTGCAATCGAATTCAAGTAGCACTGAGAAAATGAGATAATGAGATAATGAACCAGCTCAATTAGTTTATCAGTGAACTCTGAAAGTGTACGGACAGTACGAACCGCTCCTCAGCAGATGCACCAAAACAAAGCTAAATCAACTATTGCTTTCAGCAGTTCAGGCTGCTTTTCTTCTAAACGTGGACATCCAGGGCCAGCACGAGGGGTCAACGACTTTGCCGCAGTGGGATTCTTAGAATGTAATTCAATTATTTTTTGAATTTTATTTTCCCTGTGCTTCATGACGTACACTCTCTGTTTTTCCTTAAGCTTGAGCTTCTTTTCACAAGCATCGATTTTTCACAGCAACTTACGTGCATTCTCGTGTTCGGTGCTGTCAGCGACGAGAGACCTTTTACGCCTTTCCGTCAAATCCAACTCCACATGCAGTTTAATAATCTTTTCCTTCATAATGTCTTGTGCCAGAGTGGGATGCACAGCGGATGGTGTGGAGTTCGATGTGATTTCATCCTTATCGTCGTTGATCACAAAAGGCTGAGTTTTCCATTTCAAAACACCTGTGGAGCGAAGAAAATTTTGATTTAAACAGGGAAGAAAGGAAGTAAACGTCACGCATATGAAGGAAGGCGAATACAAACCCTCCAGTTGAGTGTCATCGTAAAGATCTTGATCCTTTGGGTGCTAGTCAGTTGTCTCATCCTGATCCGCGTATTTCGAGTTTTGAACACTCTGAGCGCTTATCCCAGCCTCAGCCGAAGCACCGTTGGAGGTCTTAGTGTTTCCCTGGAATTAAAATATCGCAATTAAGACAATGAGACTGACAAATTAAGAAGATAGGTTGTTTTAGTAATTTTGTGAGAGGCGAATATAGCGTTAAAAACTAATAACACACTTCATTGAATGCGTGTAAAACAAAACAATGCATTTTTGTCGCATTAGTAATGTACATATTAACATTCATATTAAAGCACAATTATTAAAAATGCATCTTACGTACATTTCAAGGGGGAGCGTTTCGAAGGGAAAACATTAAATGTGCACATTTCGTAATAAAAAGTGAATTAAAATTCACAGTAAAGCGTATGTGCTTACATATTTACTAGTGTGATATTATACGAAATCGGCCTAAAAATACGCTGATGCGTTGTAGCTGTGTTTTCAGTATATCTCAAAAAAATTTCACCGCTGCGTTTTATTTTTGCCTATGCCGATTGATTTTAACAATGAAATTTATAAAAAAAAGACATATCTAAATAACTGGTTTGAGTATTCCCCCTCTGTATCGCGTCCGAGATATTTTGTGTATAAAGTAGAAAGAAAGTCGTTTAGCCTACCTTAAGGAATGGCAGAGTATTCCGGGCCTTTCTCTCCGCCACTTCTCTGAGGAGCTGTTCGATCTCATGCTGAACATGCAGCACCAAGTCTTCTTTTTTCGCTTCCCTGCGTTCTATAACTTTGTCACTTCTTCATCTTGTGGAAGTGTCTTTTCACGTATACATCGTAATAATTATGATAACTCATTTTGAATGAGTGACAGCGTTGACTGAGCCGTCAAGTAAACGAAACATTTACGGGCTTAAACACAGTAGTTCAAGACTTGTCCACGCGTCGCTGCCACCCGGCTCGTACGCTGTGGCTGAATAATGGTACGGTTACTGTGCTACTTTGTGGCTTTCGCATATTTAACCGTGAAAAATATTATTGTGTAGGATTAGCTATATTTTAGTGGACAAACATGTTTAGTAACCCAGTTTTCTCACAATTTAACTTACAAAAAGTTCTTTATTATACTTTGGAAATAGATAATAATGACTGGGAGCCAGTTCAGAACTGTAGGGTGGGTGATCTGAAATATTGAAGCCCACCTTATGCAGGGCAGCCTACGCAACACGATCCTTGTGAACAGGCATGTTGTCGTGCAGAAGGAGGACACCTTTGGATAATTTCCCCCTTCTTCTTTCTTTGATAGATTCTTTTAACTGCTCTAGGATTGAAGCAGTAGTATTCTCCAGTTGTAAAGACGCCTTTAGATGCCTGAGTCCCAAAATATTATTGCTATTATTTTTCTAACCAACTGTCACCTTAAATTTTATGGGTGCTGTGCCTTCTCTGTGCCACTGCATAGAGTATGTTTAGTATCATAATGATGAACCCAAGTTTCCCCAGTAACAATTCGACTCAATAGTTCATCCTTGTTTTCACTACAGATGTCCAAAAACATACAAAAACACTCCATGCAGTATTGTTTTTGAAGCAGAGTAAGCATTCTCGGTAACCACCTTACGCTGACTTTACTCATTCCAAGATGATCTTGAAGAATTTTGAAAATGGTTGCATCTGACACTCCAACCATTTCTGCAAGTTGTTTCTTCTTCAGTCTAGCATTTTCCGATATTAATTTGTTGATTTTTTTAATGAATGAATTTTTGGACTGAATGAATGTTTGACGTAGTCACTTGGACCGGCTGTTTAGGCCGTGGGTCGTCTTCAAGTGATTTGCTGCCTTGTTTCAAGGTACTCTGTCAGCTAGAAATCATGGTTTCATCTGGGCAAGAGTTCCCGTAAATGGATGCCATCTCTTCCAGTATGTTTTGAACCGACTTCCCTTGCTTGGTAAGGAACTTTATAACTGCGCAATACTCGATTTTCATTAATAATACCTGGTTTATAATGCTATCCAGAGGACCATTAAACCCTTCATAAAAATAAATGTCTTGGGGTATTTCTCAAAGCAGGAATTGGCGCTTTGCGTATAATATAAACGCTAGAAAAACGGTCAAATACATAAGAGGATTTTATCATCTGCCATAAGGTAGTTTAAAAAAGAAAACGAAAATTGTCTATTGCAAGACACAATAACTCAAATCATTGGAGCCATCTTTGTACTACATGGAAACAAAATAATTATGTCATTGACCATTGCATAATTTTATAGAAAATATTTTGGGACTTATGAAATTCAGGCTCTGAGAGAAAACAATCTTGATTGTGAAGCATTTAGTTCACAGATTCAACGTATATGGAGGTCACTGTCCCCTAATTACGCTATAAAATCAATAGAAAATACACCTTGAAGTTGTCATACAATTGTTAACAATGGAGGCGATTAGACAACTTCTTAATAATAAGGTGTCAGAATTTATATCATTATAAGTGTCCCTTTTTTTCTTATTATTCCACATAATTTAAAAGTTTTGCCATGCAAAATTTTATCCGACAGATTGTATGGTAATTATATATCTTGAATGACTTAACTACATATCAGATTGATAGGTTTTCTCTTGCCATTTGCATGATTGAGGAGTATCCCGGACCATTATGGGAAACGCAGTTATAAAGAATTATTTCTTTCGTGACAGCAACATTTCGAAAAGTAAGAATCGGTCAGGAACTATTCTAACAGATTCTAGAAGATATAATTTTTTTCCATTTACATCTATACTATTAAAACTTTTATTGGTGGAGTAACGAAAGTATGCTGCTATTATGTAGTTATAATGAATTTTAAATTTTAACCGACTTCAAGAATGGAGTAGATTATATGTTTGATGCATATTTTTGGGATGATTTGCGTGATTTTTTTTTGTTTGAAAGTGTATATATAAATATGGTGATGACCTGATGATGAGATCCGAAAATGAAAAATGAACTCCTTGATGAGTTCTGAAAATGAGCAATGGAACTCCTAACAGATGGTAGTGAATCAACTGTGATTCAAAATATTTACTACTGGTAGTTATTACTTTGCAAAATGTGGTGTTGAACTTCGCATATAGAGAATGACACTCCTCAACTGCTTTGATTTTGTGTGTTGTTAATAATCAATTTTAAACAAAGAGGAAGTTATCTTTATATTAAGTTTTGCCTGTGTTTTTTAATTATTATACAATATTCTAAGAAAAAAAATAATTTAATATTAGGTATAGTATTATGATTAATAATATTAACCACAAAAATTCTAAAATAACATTTTTTAAAATATTTACTTCAAAATACTAAAAAATTAAAAGGTACTAAAGAGTAAACAATAATTAACTCAAAATAGGTGTCTACTTCTTCACAATAAATAATTTATTTATTTATTTTTGAATTCGGTGCCAGCACTGTTGACCAACTTCAACAAATGCAAAATTTCATGTTATAAATATGCCATTTATGAATCATTTTCACACTATATATTGGAAGGTAAGGTTTTAAATTTGAATTATAAATTAAGTAAAATTACATATTTATTTAAGTTGGTTGATAGTGCTGGCACCGACTTTAAAAATGAGTAAGTTAGTTATTTATTGTGAATAAATAGGTACTTATTTTGAGTTCATTATTTTTTGTTTTTTAGTACCTTTTTTTGGAAGTCGGGTTTTTCTTTCGTTAAAAAAATATTTTATTAATTCTAAAGTTGAATAGTGATATTACTTTCAAAGAGGAGCTGAAAACTAAAAATTGTCATTATATTAATGACAAATACATTCTACTATGAGTTGTCCATTACTAAAAAATTTTAAAACACAGTCGTTGGTTCACCATATTATTCCTTCATTGTCATATCCTCTGAACTTCCCAAAGGATACTGTATTGCATTTATTAATGTCTTACTTCTTTTCAATGAAACTATTTTATTTTGCTAAAAATACACTAATCTAGAACATCAAATGAAAAAAGAATACAGATAGATACAAATTGTAACAGTTTTATATGCAAAATAGGGATTACATAAATAATAGATTATTTCTTAAGTCTTCAGAGACTTAATTATTACACCAAAAGACACTAATGTAGGTAAACTAAGTAAATAACATATTTTAGCAAAGAGACTCTGATTTTAATTTTATAAAGGAAGTGTAATTTATAAAGACATTTTCAGGAAGGAAACATTGTAATTCATATTGAATGAAGCATAAATTGTAATTGGATGGATTATTCTTGTAGGGGTATTGGATGGATTATTATTGTGGTTTGAGCTTCATTGTGCGATGCAAGTATTACTTTAACTACACAAAAAATAGTTTACTTACAGACTGAACATTATTTTGCTGTGCTTTCTTATTTGCCGGTGGTCGTTTCCTTTTTACTGCTGCTTGGTTTTTACTAGCTACTGGAGCAGGTGGAACCGCATTCTGGTTTGTGTTTGTGTCCATTCTTTTCCTAAAACCCAAACCAACGAACAAGGATTAATCAGTATCAAGTGACTTATACTATTAAATTGTCTCTAAAACCTAAAATGAACTGTTTCCATGTTGCTTTTATTTTAGATTTGGCATGTGACATTCCTGATAAAATCACTATAGTTTTATGTTTGCTTAAGTGATAGTTATTTTCTATACACATTTAATATTTCGAAAAAGTTATGCTTATAATAAACAAATGCTAAAAATATATAATAACCATACTTATTAATATTACTCAAATGCTATAATAAATTAATTACATAGAAAAGTTCCATTGAAAAAATTCATAGTACCTAAATTTGGTGTGAGTTATGTTACATAGTTAAAAAATAAGATTCCACTTAAATTGCACAAGAATAAAAAAAATAGAAAGTTAATAGGTATTAATATGAAAATTACTTAACATTATGAAATGGGATCTCCGATAATATATGTGAAGGGGTACCCTAAAAATAACAAGAAAAATTTTCAAGCTCGTGTTGGGCGGCTAGTCACTCCTTCTTCCGCTAGTCATGTGTATAAGACATCATTCTGGTTAATTAGTCAAGAGGCATACTTAGTAGAACATCTGAGCGGTCATGGTAATTTTTTTGTTAGCACTATTTTACGTGCTCAATCATTTTGTAATTACATACATAACAGAGCAAAATATTAATATTCTGATTCCTTTAGGGAAAATCAACAACGGAAACTATTGTGATGATTCAGAAGACTTAAGAGAAGGAAGCTTTGAGCCAGACTTGGTTTTATGCATGATATTCTCATTTTAAAAATAGATAATCAGGTAGCTTTTGGAAAAAAATCAAGGGCGATCATTTCTTGCCCATCCTACTTACCCAGCTATGAAGATTATAGAAGTGAAATAAAATCGTTGCTGGCATTAAACAAGTAAATTTGGACGAGCTTAACATCGTTTCAACCAATGGAAACATGATGGGATAAATGCATCACGTACGACAGACATTTTGAAGGTGATTAAATTTTGGAAACATTCTATCAAATATCAAATTTTTTAAAAATCTCCTTACTTTTGGATACCCTATTGTATATGATATGGATTCTATAGGTGCTACTCGATCTTGCTTCATGATTGCAGGGAGCATATACTCAAGAATGATTTTAAATTAACAGAACAAAAAATATAAATACATTCTAACAGAATACATCGAAGAAATAGATTTGTAAAATAAAAATCATTAACACACCTTTTCCCCTGTTCTATTCTGTTTGAATCTGGATCATCAGAAGATTCTGTCTCGTCACTCTCTGATGAAGTATTCTCTGGTTTCTCATACTGGAGTAAACGGTCCAAGAGGAAACTTCTGTCTCTGGAAGCTTTTATCAAACGTTTCTGTGTGGAGCGTAGTGCATCTTGGAAGCACTCATTTTCCTATGGAAGAATTGAAAGAAGGCCAATGAGTGATATATTCATATAGAAATTTTATTTGATGTTTTTTCCTTATTTACAATTTTCTCCTATCTTGATACCAATTACCAGATTAATGTTTCTATATTATTTTGCTGGTTCGTTTTGTTATTTTCGGAAGTTCACATTATCATTCTATCTCTAGTTTTTTTCACTCTTTATTACACTTTGTACAAACAATATTATTGTTTAACTATCTTATTTGTTTACTTCTATTTACATTTTTATTTTGTTGAATGGTATGAATGGATCATCATAAAACAAACATTTTTTAGAGAAAATATAATATTTTATTAGCACTACTGTGGAATCTAAAGTTTATCTTAATTATACTTTTTAACTAAAACAGTAAGATTCAACATACATTTAATTGTTACAGACCAAAGACTATATTTATATAAAAAATTTGAATGTTATCACGTATAAATGTAATTTACTATAAAATTATAGAATCAATTGCTTTGTTACACATTAAAAGAATATTTATTACTAACGATATTTTATTTTTCTACACTAATGTTTAAAGGGGATTTCTTTCTTTGTGCCACTGTGCAGCTTTTGAAAAGTATGCTTAGCTTAATTATAGAAATTTGAATGAATTTAATACTTACATATATCAAGTATTTAAGTTTTTTCTTTAAAGTCCAATATTGTGCTTTATAATTCACTTCTGGTTCGGCTTCACTTTGACTGGAATCGCTCGAGTATTCATCCTCATTTTGCTGAGATGTCCGAGCCCGATCTTCAGCTTGCATGTTAGCCATCGAGCGGCAGTACCACCCGTCCAACATGGTGAATATATAGATCTATTTCAAAAAAATATAACATGAAGTGAAACTATACAGCGAAAAAACCAAATATAATCACAATATTGTTAAATTATAATAAGTGATTTATTAAATTTAACTTTATCAGAATAATTGATTATTTTGTTATTATTTTTACCGAATGCCGTCAACTATGTTTTACTGTAATACATTACAATAAAAATAAAGTTTTACCGCTATGGTAAAATAATCGGTGACAGTAATAATAATAATAGCATTTCTGCAAATGTCAAAAAAGAACTTTAAAAGGTTTTGAAGTTTAAGATCACACAAACACATGACAACACAGTAATTTTTTTTCATAAAACTGTACTACAAATACCTACGTAATTTTGTCCAGGATACAAAATTAAAATAAATTAATTGAAAGTAGAAATAAAATGAATTATATCTAAATATGTTAAAATATCTAATTTCGTAACAACATACGTTTTTAACATAAATTCTTTAGTTTTTAATTTATTTTAAACATGAATATGCCTATGTTATAATAAAATTATATGAACATTTTTTGATATATTTGAAATATGGATATTGCAAAAAGAAGTGATTAAGAAATAGATGTAATGTCGGAACGTGTACTTATAACGCACTAGATAATACAATTGATTATTTAGTTGGAGCTGTCAGTTAATAGATGTCGCCTTTTAACAAAAGAATAGAAAATAAAGACATCCAAATTTGAACCTTATTTGAGACGCATGTGCTTTTACAGCTGAGCGTGTGTGCCGTGAACGTCGCGTCGCGGTTCGTATTTATTGCATCGTGTTATTATGGCTCTAGGGAGTGAAGTGAATGATAATTCAACTAAAAATGTTTCCCAAAAAGTGAAGAAACAACAGACGGATACTAGTGCGTCAAAATGTAATAAAAGTTCTGGTGATCATCTGAAGAAAGGTAAGGTTTTTGTATTAGCTAGAAAATAAGTTGAAGTAACTAAGTTATGTAACATTTCATTTTCGACTTTTCAATATTTTATTTGTGCGTTTGCGATATATTTAGAAAAGTGCCCTCCACTCGTGTTAGAAACATGTGACTGTTTAGAATATTATGTGTATACGATTACGTCTACTGTATGAACATGTGACTATCGACTCGAGATCAAAACGTAAACCTTATCGCATTGCAGACCGGTTGCATCACTTGAAATTTTTGTAATCCTTGAACGAAACCCAAAATTAATTAAATTAAACCTATATTAGACTTTTGATTGCCAGTTTTGTCAAATTTATTCATATTCCAAAATAAATAAAATTTCACAATTCATTAAAACTGGTAAGAAAATTTCCATGCACCGTTTGAATTTTCATTTAGATACCAAATACAAAATCTACTCTAAATTGATTTTACAATTTAAAACTGAAAGTAATTTTACAAATATTAGATTTTCTTTATCGTCGTCAGTTATTAAAGGTTCATTTATCATCAATGAATGTAGAAAAATTCAATGATTCATGGTCACATAATTTTAAAGAATAGTTTGAAGGTCAAATATTCGAGGACATAATTCTTATACGATTTTAGCAAACTAATATACGTGAGTGCATATTAGAATAAAACGGATGTTTTCTTATTTTTGGCATTATGTATCTGAAATAAAAATGTAGAGCGAAAAGTCTCGGAGTCTATCTTCAGAAATTATATGAAATAAGTTATAATTTTCAATTTAATTTTGTCTATATTTCCAATTTCCTTTATTGGACCGAAATATTTAGCAATAATCTGAAAATATTTTCATATTTATCGCCAATAAATTTAAAATTATTAATGTGAAGAAAATCTAAGTATGAAAACTGAAAATTCTGGCAATGTAACTATTTGTTTTCTTTTTTAAAAGACTGCACATTTCTATTTCTTTTGTACGCTTACGGACGTCATGTTATTTATCCGAATTCCCTAGTAGGGTTATCTGCCCATTGATAGATTAGTTACTTGAAATTTAATGTCATTTTGTATTCCACGTTAAATGGTGTTATATATAGAAATCATTGTTATATTTACTTGTTTTATCATAAATTTTAACTTGTTTTCTCATAAATTTTAAAGTTCGCCATTGTTGAAATATTTTGTGGAAAGTGAAACGTAATAACGATATGTAGTAATTTGGTAATTTTGGCTGTAACGGTTGTCTTGATACTCTCGGTGAGGTACTATTAATTATTTTATGCATATTATATAAAAGTAAAATTATCAAAATTCGGTTACTGCCTAACTTAATATAAAGTTCTACTTATTTGATGAGGTCAGTTTCACTAGTATATCGATGATAAATGTTTTCGTAATATTGAAATTTTAGTTTGAATCGTTTAATTTTATGATTCGAAAAGGTCATTCAGCAATCGCTTAATAAAGGTAACTCGAGATTATGGTTTATGGATTTTTTTACTTTATCCATCGATTGACGTGTTTTTGTCGATAAAGTATATATATTCATATTGACCTCTTTAAATCGGAGTAAGTCCGTGTTAGGTTATCAGAGCCATGAACCAACTACGTAAGTTAATATGAATTCATTACATCTAAGGCAAACAATATTTTGGTGTGATGGCTAAAACGAAAGTTATTTTATTTTACAAACCTTGCGGTCTGATTTCTAATGTCGAAAAATAATTCCAATAGATTTAAATATATTTCTATGACACTGCAAAAGTAATGAAATATTTATATAATTGAATTTGGCTTCAAATGAACTCTTAATATATAGCTTATACTTACGTCAAGATTTAACACATCAGCTGACCTTGAGTATAGATACTTTGCGTGCAAAATAGTTTAGTCTTAAAACTATTAAAAAAAAAGAAAAAATAGACCAAGGTCCAATGATTATAATTGAGGTCTTTTGTGACTTGTTTCATACAAATGGAGCTGAATCGATAGATTTTAACAGAAACTTAAAGAAACAGTGGAATAGTTTTAAAAACAATTTGAAGTTATGATAAATTAAGTATAGTCATTTGATATTTTAATCGGAAGGACGCTATTAAACTTGTAAGGAGCCTATAATGGATTTAATTTTTTTGTTAATGTAGATTTGGATTGTTTTCTACATATAGATACTAATAAATCCATGATGGTAATGAGCGCTTTCGGTTAGCGATAGGCTTCTTAATCATCTTTTGTAAATGTCTCCCCAGAATTTAAATTTCATCAAGATGTTGCTTCTTTTAGAAATTCATTTTTAAATAGGATAATTGTAACTAAATTATTTCCTCTAACACCACAAGAGGTTATTTGTATTTTATTGCATCAGCATTTGAATTCTTTTAGAAATTCGTTTTTAAACTGCATAATTTTAATTAAATTATTTCTTTTAACACCATAAGGGGTTATTTGTCATTTATTGCATTCGTAGATCGATTTTTTCTTAATTTCGTAAATATCCTAACTTAAATAATGGAACATGTTGAGCTTAGCAAAACTGGAATTTCACCGTTTTTTTTTTAAATAAAAGAATGTACATAAAAACGACGTATTAGAAAGGCTCTGTTAGGCGTTATTTTATTATAAAAAATAATTTCAAAAATTTACTCAAAACAAATACTTCTATTTCTGAATTGTTAAAGTTTTTTATTTACTATTTTCACTTTACATTTTTAATTATATACAATAAAATAGAAAAGTGAATAATAAAAGATAAACAAGGGAAAAGTAAGAATCTACAAAGTATTCGAAAATGTCCGCCTCGTTTAATAAAACATTTAATTCCATCAAGTTCAAAAAGTGATTTTTTAAATTTTTAGTTTGTTTTTTTTAATTAAACGTGTAATCATTAAGAACAAATGCATTTTACCATCGATGAAAATGTTCCTATTTATTCACCTAAAAAAGTAAACGTAGAAATAAGTGAGAAAGATAGTAGATTCTTACAAGTAGAAAGAGTTGTAAATACACGAATTTATGTTTAAAAGAAAATGTACCACTAACAAAAGATGCCAATCTTAAAAATAATATTTTTTTTTGCAAATGTTTCCATTATTTTTCTCTTATTTAATTTTCATTATTAACATTTCTAACTTATTGACTATGAAGATCTAATTATAAATTTAGAGTGGAAATAGTATAAAATACTTTAACAGTAAAAAATGGAACTATTCACTATGAATAAATTGGGCAAAAAAAAAATATTTTCGCTTATGATATCTGAATAAACTTACAAAAAGCGTTTGCGATCTTTTGTAGAAGTCATGGCAAATGAAAAAAAAGTTAATCTAATCAAAATAAAAGATATATTTCAAAATTCCATTAACGACTTTAAGGAAATAAATCCATGCGGAATATAATTACATATGTACTATTTAAATCTTCGTATAGCTTCCATGGTTACAATGACCAACCGGTAACTTTTTAGTACTGCATGTGTACTTCAATGAGAGAGTGTGCGCATGGCGTTGTCAGTACGTTACTTTTATATTGATTTTAGAGTCGGTGATTAGTTTTTTTTAGTAGTTTATGTGAGGATGGCCTAACGGTGAAACGTTAGTGGACAGTAATAAATTCTCATGGGGTATTAACTTTCATTAAGGTTAAAAATATTCTAAATACCTATAATTATTTACTTTTAGCCAGTGACACCTTCAGGTGAAATCTTAATTGATTCTATAGAAACCGCGATAAAAACTATAACTTCTTAGTTCACTATTTGATTTAGTCCACCTTTTTAGTTTAACTTAATGAAATTATAACTGAAATTTTTAAGCAAATAAGTACGACCTCAACTTGGAGATTCTAATGCAGAAGATGTGTCGTAATACCTGGATACTTGCATGATAATTGTGGAAAAACGTAGTAAAAAGAAAGAATAATTTGAATATGAGGATTCACTGTGTTTAATTGCGAGTATCTTTTTTCAATTGAACTCTGAGTAAATGCACGCCTGAATATTTAGCATACAGTTGAACGATGCCAGTAAATAAAAACCATGCCGAATGAAATATTTGTTTTTAGGAGTAACATCGATTGGCTATTAAGGTAATATTAATAATTGTTAATTTTACCCCAAATCGTGTACCGCAATTATACTTTTGTGGCGTTAAGAATTACGACAATTATCAGTTGAGCGGAATATACATCGCAACAAGATGCGAGAAAATAATGTAGTTGTTGGTACCAAGAGATTTTACATGAAAATGCCATGTGCTTGGTTTTTTTCCAAATCAGGGAACCGTTTGAACATAATCGACCCAAATGCAAATTACTGGAATGTTGCATTACGTAGTATGCGGTTGTTAAAAATAGAAATTAAAGATTTAATTTACAAAAAAAGGATCTGTCATATGTTTGTAAAACCAAGTGAAGCTAATACAGTTACGTTGAAGTCGATTATTTACATTTATGCTGTCGGATGACGCTCGCTGTTTGTACATGCGATCGGTATGCGTCTGTCATAATGGTTTCTGGTTCAATTGATTGAGGGCACACTATAAATAACTGCAGTTAGTCAAATCAAGCGAAGCGGTAGGGAGGTATTCATGTTTTTAGTCCAAGGAAGTTGCGTCAGTCGGAATTATAGGCCAAGAAATAGAACTAAACGCTTTTTATATCTCCGCATTTGTATGAAATGGTGTTAATAAATAACATTTGCATTGACTGAAGAGTCTTTCCACTGGTTACAGCACATTTATATCAAGTGGTGGTTATAACATTAGCATTGATCGAAGAACTTTCCTTTCGGATTGCAGTATGATACGTGAAGTTTTCCCACAGAGAGGGCAGCAAAATAGGCTTTCAATCGGACGATTTTTGCTTAAATATCTGCTGAATTTTCGGTGAAGCAAAAAGGATACATTGACGTATTGTTCGTGATGAAAGTGGGTGTACTGTCACTGTTATAACTCTATATACACACTGTTATAAGACTATATACACACTGTTATAAGACTATATACGAGGTGTGTTCAAAAAGTATCGCGACTTTTCAATTTTCGCGGGTTACGTATATTCGAATTTCGATTTTTTTGTGGCGTTATGTTGGTACTCATGTGTCTCACTTATGCCGACAAGTTCGGCCATTTTGAATGTTCAGTTAATTGTTGACAGCTGCTTTGCTTGCACGTGTTTGGGCTCGTCTTCGATTTTTACCTATTCAAAAAAATGGAACAAAGAACCTGTACCAAATTTTGTGTGAAATACGAAATTAAGTGCGCGGATGCATTCCGAATGTTAACTTTGGCATACGGAGAAGCTACCTTGGACCGAAGCAACGTTTATCGGTGGTACAAAATGTTCTCAGAAGGCCGAGAAGATGTGAACGACGAAGAGCGTGCTGGACGCCCGAGCACTTCCACCCGCGAAAATTCAAAAGTCGCGATACTTTTTGAACACACCTCGTACACACTGTTATAAGACTATATACACACTGTTATAAGACTATATACACACTGTTATAAGACTATATACATACTGTTATAAGACCATATACATAGACTCTATATACACTGTTACATCACTATATACACACTATTATAAGACCATATACACACTGCTATAAGACTATATACACAGTGTTATAAGACTATATACACAGTGTTATAAGACTATACACACACTGTTATAATACTATATACGCACTGTTATAAGACCATATACACACTGTTATAAGACTATATACACAGTGTTATAAGACTATATACATACTTATAAAAAGACCATTTTGACCACAATGTTAAAGTCGAAGTTTATGCTTTGCTTACCTTTACTGCATAAATATAATTCGAAATTAAATATTTCTTTGTAAATTGTGATATCTAATAAATATATTTTGTTTAGATAAAGTCAAAGTTGTAAAAAAGTGTAAAGAAAGGTGCTCTTAGTTGGTATAGAAATATAAATTGGTATTGCGTACGTATATAGAAATATAAATTGATATTGCGTACGTTGGAATAGAAATATAATTGATATTGATAATGAAATTTATAATATGTTGAACGCATCTAAAATGTTATGTGGATTCTGCTTCGTTTTATTTAGAAATCAATATCATATCGTCTTTTCTAACTGCCAGTTATGTTGTGCCATTTTGTCAACGCAATATATTTATTTTTGCTTTCATCTGAATGATATTTCTTATAATTTGAAAGATACACATAAATATAGGCAATATGCTTTGTATTGTCTGGCTCTTAACTGTTCATTAATGTCATCTGTATCCGGCAACTATGACGGAAAATGTGATGACGCCATACTTATAAGACGATACGGAATCGCATTTTATCGCGTGTATCCGCTTTTGTCTGGACAATGTGATCATATGAAATGTGTCCCTTGTTCTTCTGCCACAGTAACTTGTCTGATGACAGATTGAGTTACCATTTCATAATTACATTTTTATGCAGCGAAGGATATACGTAGTGCGACGCTATGGGCTTGTGCAATAAGGTTATTAATCTGACAGTGGTATCGCGCATCTTTCTCATATTATGAGATGGCTACCTGTGTGCCTGGTATCACAGCTATCATTGATAGTGCTTAAAAACACACATTTTTAATACGAAATACTGATTTCATGTTGCGTAGTGTGTCTTGATAAGGAGGTAAGTATGTAACTGTATTATTTTAAATCGGGTTATCTAATCAGCTCGTGGGTAAGTGTAATTTATTTGAGTTGTCAAGAGACGTAGCTATGACAGGCGTCTGCTTGAAATGTGGGCCATTCAGATTATGGGCGAATGGTATTTGAGGTCCGCAATAATGAGGATTTGGGCATCGGAGATACTTGGAATTGCTGGTAGAAGGATAAGTTTGCTATTATTAGTGCATAATAACGTTTGTTTACAATTATTTATGGATAAAGAGAATCATGTTCTTTAATATATATTTATTTAGATATTAGGTACTTACGTACACTTAAATATAAACTGCAGTTGTGAACCTATAGTTCATTTGATTCATTGCTGCCACAGGATTTTGCTACATGAATCTTCTGATATCCCAAGCACTCCTTCTATCCCGCAAAATAAATGTCGCTATGACTTCATTGTATGACGTTTTTATATAAGATTTTCTGCTGACGTGAATGGTCTTCTTGGACGAGACCGAGATTGTCGACCATTTTTAATCCAATCGACATCGTGTGCAGCCCAAGTCTCCCCATAAGTTTCTTGAATCATTGTATGCATTACTGTACAATGTTGATCAAATTTAACATAAAATTTTTTTGCAACTCTTTGTCGGCGCAATAGCTCAGGTCAAAATTCGCGGGATACCACACAACACTTGTTTGAAATGAACGATACACAGAAACTTACAATTGTGGACGGCATTCGAGTGATGGGGAATTATTCGATAGATCTTCTACGTATTAATTTGCAATGCGACGCTTCGCTTAACCAAAACATCACTATAAAATAACAAAAAATGTTGATTGTTTTTTGACATTTGTATGATTTCCAGCTGAAATTCAAATAACTTGACATCTCAACTTTGTGGCAGATGCCGTTAAAATACAGATAAAATAAATGCAGCTGAAGCTTTGCTGTAGAAAATTTTGTAATTCGCTGTTATCAAAAAATAATATTAAAATGGATGGTTAATGGATCGTTATTTGAATGGGTGTATGTGGAAATGTATATGTATTTTTAGTGATAAGAACAAATGCATCGATCGATTGATTTTGTCTTTTTCATTAATTCATAAATGAAATTGCCATAAGCGGGTGTTTATTTCATAGAGTAGAGCATAAGTAGAAAGGGAAATAATAAGACGATGATATTTAAAAAAATATTAATTTCCATTAAAAAGAAAAGTTACATTAAAAAAAAATTAAAAATCGAAAAAATCAGCCTCTTCTGCATAATAAATAGTTATTTAGAAAGGAATATTAAAAAATATAGCTTGTATAGAAATGAGCTCCTGTAGTGAATAAATAAGTCGAATAGCCGGATATGATGAAGCGTAACGGCATTACTTAAGACGTTGTATTAAATAGATACGTTATATCTTTACAAAACGAACGAAAGATATGGTGACCGCTACATTTACATAAACACTGTCACATTCAAATATTAATTATTACGGAAGAAGAATGAGACGTCAATTCAAAAAGAGTATGTATGTACAAATTCTTTTCTGTCGTGTTCTTGACATTATTTTATAGTAAAATGTTTAGCGTTCACTGTCAGGGCGTTGTACTGTCAGGACTGAAGTAACTCACCTTACAACATCTCGTCATTCCTCTCTGCTTGCCCTCAGTCTGGTGTTAGTCTGGTGTCAATCTGATTGGTCCATCGTTTGGTCGTCCATTCGTCCATACTACATCATGCACGACAAAGCTCTCCATGGAGTTCTCTGTCATCATCTAAGAGTCTAAGGTTACCTACGGTTACTCATAGGTTACTCGTCTTAAGAGTCTAAGGTTACCTAATTTGTCTAAATCTGATAATCCGTCCCGGTTTTAGAGAGTTACGTCTAGACACGTCTAGACACACATGCACTATATACGTATGTATATAGATTTAAAGAGATATACATACATGGACTCATAAATACAATACTTTCCATGGCGTGCCGCAGTTGGAAATAAATGGAGAACCAAAATGACACTCATACTTGATGAAAGATGTCGTCAAATTTCATATTTTTAGAGTTCTCTAGCCAAGTGGCAAAAACGAAACCTTTATAATTTCGTCCTGTCCGTTTACCCGTCTGTCTGTTTGATTGTTTGTTTGTTTGTTTGTTTGTCCGTCCGTCTGTGTGGGGTATCGTTAGATAGGTCTTAAAAATGATAAGAGGTTCCAAAATAGCTTTCTTTTAGTCAATAATTGGTGTTTTTTGCACTTCTAAAGTCTTAAAGTGTGCTCAACTAACTTGAAAATTATTTGGTGCTGCGAAACCCTTTGTGGGCGTATCCGACTCGCACTTGGCCTATTATTTTAAACAAATCCACAGTCTGAAAAATTCATTATTTTTCAGACTGTGCGATAATATCGCCACGAATCATCTCGGAATCGATTGATAAATGTATCCCTCCAACATTGGGGGTATAGATAGAGCCATATCAAAGGTACGAATGATGCGAGGTCGGAGTTGTGTGGCGGATGACCCATGATTTCTACATTCGACGCAGTAAAATATTCAGCCGTATATCTGGCTGACTAGAGCTATGCAGATGCGTTATCGTGAGGAAGGATTCTACTGCGTGGGTGGTTCTTTCGAACTTTTCCAAACAACAGGCTAACAGATGCTTGTATACCTCCGGTCACTATTCTTATATTTTCTGGAACAATCGTTGCATAATAACACTTCCACGACTAAGACTACCACGTTTGTCTAGCGCTTCGTTCTGTTCACCTTTGTAGGGGAACTCTTCAGAAGGAAATAATGGCTTTAGTTTCGGGTTTGTAAAGTCGTGAAAAATCATCGGACTGAAATTTCTCGTTAAATTCACTTTGAAGTCTTCACACAATTTTCAATTTTCCGCCCATTGGTAAAAACAAATGATAAATTCAAGTAAGTAAGAGTTGGATTTCTAGAATTTGATTTAATTTTTTATTATTATTATTATTAGAAAATGGCCAGTTTTAAAAAATGTTAGTGCTATTTGGTGTAACATTAAATTTTATATTAAAATGTTTAGTGTAACATTAAATTGCATAGAATAGTATATTTTGAGTCATGTAATCGAAATGTGCAAACAATTCATTGACTCTCTTTTATTAAAATATCATAAATTATCGTATTTCGTGTCCTTATAGTTAAATAACAATTGTGCAAGTGGCAAGTCGTACTTGTGCAATCAGTGTTTCATACAAACATTTGTTACAAACAATAATATAATGTTATAAACATTGAAAATAAATGTTATGGTGCATCATGGTAAATGTATCGATTAATCTGAAAGTTTCTATGTTTAGAAAACTGAAAACTGTACATCTAGCTTTGAGTACTATAACGTTTCAGTGTTTGTTTTACGGTTGTCAAAAAGAGATAGAGATAGCGTACAGACAGATAACAATATTTTTCTAACGTTTTGTTAGTTAATAAAAACGTTAGTTAATATTTATTTAATAACATATCGAACGTTAACTATTGGCTAATAATAATAAATTAGCTCCAATTTCATATCACGAGTCAGAATGGTGATATTACGTTTGGTCTAAAATTTTTACCACTATATTACGATCCCAAAATCAAAATGATTTTTTTTATTTCGTGTCTTTAATTAGGGCAGGTTTTCTAAGCTATGTCACATTTTAATTTTCTATGTCAAATAGTCTGAGGAAATGCTTGTGATAGAGGGAGGAATGGACGTACGGTCGGAGTGAAACGGAAGTGATTCTATAAGTGTCTCTTTTTTCCAATTTTGGCAGGGTACATTAAGAAGCATGAATAAACATTTTTCATACGAATACAGATCCACGCTCTTATTTTTAGCTGTACAAATAAATTGTGATATACAATTTTTAGTCTAATTTGTAGTTCATTCTTAATGAAAACTGTTTTAAAATTTATTTATACGTTTAGCTCTGAAAGTTTCTTTGGATTTAAAATGCAAAATTTAAACGCTTGTATAAATGCGTCCGTTTGAAACCGGTTAAGATTCGGAGGGCATTGATCAAAGGTTCTTTGCTCGTGTTAAGTGTTAACCTTTTTCTTCTTCGATCTATTTGTTCATTATGTAAAATGGACATTTATGATTGATAGAGAAGCTATAATCACTGATTTATTGCTTTTGTCGTCTAGAATATTTCATTCTGTAAATTTTTGAACACACGGGAAGTTAGTTAAAATCGCTTGCAAAATTTGATATCTAGATGAAAAACCGTTCTAAAAATTTACTTATAACTTTTTCTATAAATTTTAATGAAGTACGTACGTAGCGTGAAATTAAAGACAACTCTTTAAGCTGACGCGCACATGAACTCTCGGACTAGAAGTAGACTTTTTAATATTGTTGTTCAAGACTTCATATTAAATATACATGGCATTAATGGTCTACAAGGGATCCTCAAAGACAAATATTCTGTCTTCGTTACAACTATCTCTTTTATCTACGTGCTTTTTGACTCTATCTCTTTGTAGTCTGCACGTGAGCACTATCTAGAGCCTCTTTTTTATTTATGAGGGTATAACGTGTGTATTTAATTTGTCTATGGTACAAAATGGGCTTTGTTGTTTTCTGAAACCCAATGGAAGAGGTTATTAGATTATTTCGGTCAAGTTACAAATTAAATAGTACTTATATAAACGCCATTAGCTATAAATTGTATATTAATTAGTATTTGATGTTAGAGCATAAGACTTCGCATCTTATACTTGAGTATAACATTTACATCTTATGCTCTAAATACTAATAATTATAGTTACCGCTATTTACATAATTTCTTACACTTGCGTTCCACACCAATTTCAGTATAAATTCAGACATGGTGCATGGATACCGTCACCGCTATCTTTGAGGGTCGGTACTTTAGTTTAGATCATATTTGTTCTATATCTTATTAAGTTCAAAATTGTTATTTGGTAGTGTGTAGAATTGATGTAAATTTTTTTCTGTATCAAGTTATTTGGTGCAGAATAAATATGCGTGCAAGTTTCGAAACCACGTTTATAAGATACATTTTGACTACTACTACTTTCCTTTACTAATTACTACTGATTACTACTTTCCTTTACTAATTGGGGAGTCCTTTACTAAACGAACCGCGAATTTCATATCTCGGCAAGATAATTTGCATTCCCTTGTCGAATAAGTTGCTTGCCGGCTCTATCTTGCGGTAGCGTCAAGGTTGCACGACAAGGCAAAGTAACATTTTTATATATTGTGCGTAGAATAATTGCATAACCAGATGAATATACGCTTAGTTTCTATCGTATTTCAGTAATTTAATTAAATCAGTTAATTTAATTCAATAATTTTATAAATGGAGCCTAATATGTTCAATGGTTGTAAAATGATATGCATATAATTTATTATATTAATACGTTATATTGATAAAGCAGTGATAGAAGACAACCGCAGGTTATGAGTAGTAAATTTATACTAAATGACAGTTAAATGAAGATAAGGCAAAATAGCCTTGTCCACTGAGTGTCAATTTTAAAGTGTTAATGAAATGTCTTTTTAATATAACGTCATTTATTAGGGCCGCATTCTTCAATTTATTTATATATTTAATAAAATAATTCGTTTAGATTATTTTTTGTAATTTGACAGGAATTTCTTCTTCAGTTTGCGACTATACTCAGTAAAATGATTCTAAATTAATAAATAAAATTATTAATAAAGCATTTATCCCCCCCATGAAAAAAGAAAGCGACGAAGTATTTTATCCGTACGTATAGGTTTTTATGTAAAAGAAATCACTTTATTTTATGTTGGGCTTATGTATTTTTAGAAGCCATCTTTAATCCACAATATTGAATTTCATCATCTGTACATAATAAAATTGTAATAGATTGAATTCTGTACTTTGAAAATATTAAAAAAAATTAAAAACGTGATTGATTTCGCGTATAGAACGATAATAGAGGACAGACATTTTTTTTAAAATTTTTATGTCTGTATGTTAATTTGAGCGGGTGTCATGCAAAATGTACCGGGCGGGTTTTCATGAGATTTTGGTATATGCCCAGGAGCAACATTAACAGAAAAAAATGGTTTTCCTAATTACACGCGAACAAAATCGTAGATACAGCTAGTAATATATAAATGTAATGAAATTGCGCCCACATTTTTGACAATGAAACGTGGTTTTAACTTCAATTTGTATCTGTAATTATCAATTGAGCTATTGAAATTGATCCCCCTTCAATATTTATACATTTTTTTATGAATCGTGCATTTTTAAGATCGAAGATGAAATATTCCAATACGATTTTTGATAACTCAGTACGATTTTGGTCTTGCTGAATATTCAGAAATGTTTAAAATTTATCTTGTATGCCTCTTTCGTGACTGTCCAACCTTACGTATTCATATGTATCGATTAAAATATGAGCTTTCTGTGTCAGTGGCTGCCCCCGCTTTCAAGTGAGATTTAGAAGTTAATGAATGGTAACGAGAAACAAGCGGGCTAAATTAATACAGTGGACCCTCGTTAAACCCTACTCAACATACCGAATACGGATACAGTGCGGGTGGCGAGAGTCTCGCCGTTTCCAAAACAAAATTATGCGAGGGAACTGGAACTAACGGGGATACCATTCAGAGGATGGTTTTATTGGGAGGCAGTAAACGACGAATAAAACGGTAATTGAAACAGTTTGCCATAGTAGCAGGGAGAATGAAGAAATGGAAGATGTAGAATAACCGGCCAAAGGTACGCGACCAATGATCAAAGCTGCGTCAATAACTAAGGACGGTAGAAATGTTGGGGCGAGAAATGTAACTATTGTTTTTAGGTCAGCTTGTTATAACGCGGTTTAACTTATAACGCTGATGTTAAATATGAAGAACCAGCATCGCTGAAAAAATAAAGTATTTTTATCCAGAGATAATGTCATTCTGTCTATTTTATCACTCACAGATGTCTTAAATTTTCACCTACCTCTTTGGAAATTGGTAGGGGATTATTGTGTATAAATTAATGCGCGCCTCTATCTCTAGTAGATTATTTTACAGTTTGCCATATCGCATAGAAAGAATTGCTTAATAATTTCAAGTGGCTGCCAATTTTTAAAGTATATATATTCGTAAATATACTGAAGTTAATTTTAAAGATCGTTAAAATACATTTAGTACTACACTGTTCTAATACTTTTAGTTTGACACTTTTATGTTTGTATATAGAAGTCAGCGTTTTCTTTGTACATATTCTCTATCGTCTAGCAAAAAATTTTAGGGGGCGGCGGTTTTCGTCCTATCTCCTTATCCTGGTGTGAGATGAAAATTCCACGAAATCGAACGTCGAACTTGCAAGACTATCCGACATTGTCTGTCTAATAATCCGATTTTTATGTTGTACTCTACAATTAAATGTATTGATAGGTTAATAGAAATTTGTGGGACGGGAGAAGAGGGAGGGGGTGGGGATGTAATTAAGTAATTATTTTTGTTAAATTCCGTAGTGTGAAGTATGTAAGGGTCTCAAAAATATTCTTTTCCATAATTTTAGTTATACTAACTAGATTTCCGAGATATATTGAAAACTATGCGAAAAATATGTCATACCCGTTATTGCCGAAACTTCGCAAACTAAAGTTATACAAAAAAATAAGATTTGTAGAAACCTACGCAACGGTTGCAGGAAAACTGTAGCAATTATCTTATATGTTATAATTTTCGAAATATGCACCAACGATTTGATGCCTCTGAAAGGTGTGGAGGCAATATATTTACGTTGTGAAAAAATATTAATAATTGTGAATATTTTAATAGAAATTAAAAAAAAAATACATACCATTCAATGTTAAATTAAAAAAATATAATTACCTAAATGTGTACGGAACTATCGTAATGTGAATTCTACTTGTGGTTGACAGGTGTTTTAAATAACTTCAATACACATTACAGATGGTTTTGTATACATATATTTACATGTATGCAAAAAATATATGTATCTGTATGTTTTAGAATATATTCACAAAAGTCACGGCAAAATTAGATTACAATAGATTTTAGCAGTTTGGGAAATCCGGGAGTTTTCAGAATATCTTACTCATTTAAAATTGTGGGTCTATAATTAAATTTATGGTTGGTGTCGGAATGATACTTAAAAAAGGTTACAAAAAGTAAAACTGAAATGACAAGGTTTTTCCGACAGTAATCGATCTAATCGATTTGATCCAAAACAAATAGTTTCTTCGATAGACAATTCCTATAATAAAAAAACAGAAACAAGCAAGAGAAGAACTTTAATCGATAGCAGCAATAAGGCAGGAGACCAATTTACGGCATGTGGCGTCGCAGTTGT
The DNA here is from genome assembly GCA_039881145.1 of Druceiella hillmani. NCBI lineage: Eukaryota > Metazoa > Arthropoda > Insecta > Lepidoptera > Hepialidae > Druceiella > Druceiella hillmani. The sequence continues at coordinate 16,880,572 of JAYKKI010000023.1, forward strand.
GCGCGCCGCAAACTATATCGAATCGCACGATCTTTTATGAGTTTTGTTGTTTTATGAATTTAATAAATCGTCTCGAGGGTAAACACTTTAGGGATTTCGAAAGTTTATGCGCTTTGAAAGAAAACAATCCGAAATAAACTGTATATTCTCACATATTTAAGTAAAGAGAACAGAAAATTGATCTGTTTTCAACTGTTGTATAATTCATTGAAAACAGATCAATTTTCTAGTACTAGCTTACTTCACTGGAACTTTCATTCGAGGTTACTTAAATTACAATTAAACTTTCCACAGCTAAATCGTATTATCCCTGTTTTCAATAATTAAACTTTGTCTTATTTCATGGAATACTATGTGACGTATTTTCCTCTTATTTATTTCAAATTCATGAATGATCTGATTTTGTTTCCAGTAAAATGACATAAGTTCAAAAGGTACGTTCATTTGTATTCAGCTTTTTTATAGAAAGAAAATTGGATTTCCACTTCAAACGGAATGCGAGAACCTGATTTATTATTTTATCTGATATCTAATCCCCAGCCGTCAAAATTTCGACATGTGTAGCTTTGGAATGATGGATTTACTTTATTGGTAACTTCATTATGCCGAATTCACTGGGGGGAAATATACTGTCAAAGTTGTGTCGATTATGAGGTTTATTTTGTTTTTGACGACTGTGTTGAACAATTCTAGTATGTATATATAAATATAACGTAGTAGTTATCATAGTTTTAGAATATTTACTTTCCGATATGTGGCAGTTTTCAGAAGTCTGCTCTGATTATCTGATACAGATTATTTTTTTTGTAACAAATGTGGGTTATTGTAAAATTGTCAAGCAATTTTGAAGGATTTCATGTCTCCAAAAAAAATACTGATCCCTTATAAGATCACTTACGTGGTGGTCCGTCTGTCTGTGACAGTCATATAAAAATAAGATTTAATTTTTTCATTTTACGTGCCATCTGTGTGAGTTATAAGAATTTAAACTATTTTTTTCAGGTTTTGTGTAAGATGGTTCCTACGTTATTGCTGAAAATATCTGCAAAAATAAGTTTCCTCCTGCGATTTCGTTAAATTATGAAAAGAACCTGCTAAGCACGAGCGGAACTTGCGCTAAGGGGGCTTTGTACACATTTAGGCATTTTTAAATATTTAATGGTACATAATGTTCTTATTAAACTATTTTTTGGAACGAAAATATAGTGCCTACTAAATCTTTCAAAGGCGCATATTTAAAAAAAAATTATGTCATATAATTACTAATCAACGATTTTCGGATCTTTTCCTTTGCTCGTGCTGTGACTCCTTGGTTCTTGTTAAAATTCATGATTCTAGGACAACGGGAAGTCTGATTTATTTGCGAATGTCAAAATATTGCGTTGATTTAGCAGCTCGATTACAGCTCTAAGGGACCGTAAACCTAAGAATTTTTATATTAATTTCATGTTGGTGCTTCCACGCGTTCCTGACAAAAAGGGTCTTGAGAGACAGACAGAGAACGAAGTGATTCTATAAAGGTTCCCTTTTTTCCTTTGAAGGTACGGAACCCTAAAAACAGCCTAGTTGAGGTCTGCTTAAAATTAGCCGGAAGACTGCATCAATGATTCCAAATCTGTTTTACGCCTGCATAAGAATGTTAGTACGTGGTTAAAATAATATTAATATTTATAGTTTGATAAAAATACTATTTAACCTTAAATACCTATTTGTGCTTACGTGTGTAAGGAATATTCCACGTGGTGCCAGTTTTTTCTCGTACTTAATGGGATATTGTTTCTTCAAAATAACTTTCGTACTTCGATTAAGTATCTTTTAAGCTCTAGGGATATTCATTAGCATCGTTTAGTCGCCTGTATATTCTCAAAGAACTTTGTAGACTCGTTTTTAATTGGATTTGGAAACTTTTTCGTATCACTTCATTATTAATTATGACACACCAGCTGGGAATTGGAAAAATATCATTTGGATTAGAGGCTATTTCTTGGAATATGAGTCCTATTGTTTTCAATCGTTGCTATCATTATTAATTTGAATTTTCTTTATGTAACTGTGTCATGTATGTTTGAACATATTATGCACTGTGTATAAATATACCATTCGAAGAATGCAAATGTGGCCGTGTGCTCTACGATATGACTAATTCATGTGTTTAGCTGACGGATTTCGTCTAGTCCTCTGATGCTGGGCGATTGATAGTTCGTAAGCACCCGGTGACCGATGCTTGACATATTGGAAATGTGTTTGAGCTTTCTGAACCTGTACAAAAATTCTTATATTTCGCCATGTTTTTATAAATTTGCATAAATGTTTCATTTCACAGCGTGGATGCTACTTATTCTTTAGTTCTCGATTCAATAGAAACATTTTTTAGGTTGAAAATAATAGTTGTTTATGGAGACTTATGTCTTTTTAACAAAAACATGCGTTTTTAAATAAAATTAATTGATAGAAGGTGCTTTTCGGGTTCTCGAAGAAATCTATAATGATTACATTAAATATTATTAGGTTCGAATTTGCGCTTTCTTCAAACAATAGGTTTCATGCAAAACTTTTTTATGCTAAAGTCGTTAAAAAGAAAATCGCATAGTTATGAAGAGATAAGTGTACCCTTATATAGCTTTTTAGTCTGTAGTTTAATAATTACTTAGAATATAATTTTTGTTTTTGTTTGATGATATAATTTAGTTTGTTTTGATCAAAATATAGATTTAGTTTGATTAAAATATAGTACTGTTGCGACTTGCGTTGAAGACAGCATTTTTAAAGCGGTCAATGTTGGCGGTAATATCTTCTACCCTAGTATGTATGATATCTATCTTGGAAAGTATAGTAAGGCAGAATATAGTGTAAATGAAAATTTCCTCGTTATTTAATATATATTTCTACTAATTTTTACCTGCGACACAATTTATAACTGAAAAATCCTTAAGCATCTTTGTGTTTTTTCCGGGATAAAAACTGTTTTGAATGTCAGTTCATAATAAGTGCCATTCATTTGATAAGGACCAATTCGTTTCTTAAAGAGACATTAAGCAAGAAAAGAAAACAAAAAAAGACTTTCTAAGGAATTTCTTTTGTAATTTTAACAAACGAAAAACGACTGTCACACTAATATCATAATTGTGTATTAGAAGTAAAATTACCATAAAAGCGGTAAATTATTATAAACAAGTGTCTGTAATCTAAGCGACTTGTCTGTCTGGCAGTGACTTTAGCTTTGGTAAAGCTTTAGCTTTGGTAATAAGTGATATATGATTTGTTTGTTCATAGCAGGTTTCACAATGCGGCCGTTTTGGCAGGCCATGATGTTCGCTGTTGCAATGAGACGCTACGTGCATTTCATAGGGGCCCGGGTAAATCATTTATGTAATGAAGTCTCAAATAAATACACCGTTTATTTCAGTTGGACTATTCCCAGGGACCATTATATAATATAAATAAATGCAGAAGTAAATAACCAACATTTTGGTTTAAACATAATTAATAATTTAAAATATTACTGTAAGCTTAAAGAGACAAGTATACACATGGCGGATTTGTTGCTACCACAACAATCTTACAACTAGTCGTAAAGCACAATATGTAAAAAATAACCTCATGATTGTTCTGTGAAGCAATTTATGCAATCATAGAACAGTAAAGAGAAGTTGGGTATTTAGAAAAAAATGTCCCATGTTCCACAGGCGGATCGAGTCTTTCATTGAGAGTGTTACTATACAGATTAATAAAAGTTTTTTTTCCAAACGACTTTGGTCCCTCCATAAGGCTCTTGTTTGACTTTGGTTCCTCCATAGACATTTTGGAGAGTTTTACCAGATCATATAACGTACGTTTACTTGGTGTACAAAATATAAAAGGCTTAACTTAATTACCATGTAGTTAGTAGCGGACATGTCATCTACTGGTGTTTCCTCTGTGCGGGATCTCGGTGTAATTATGGACAATCAACTCACATTTCACAGTCATATCGTGGAAACCGGTCAGAAAGCCTATAGGGTACTATGATACGGCATTCCCACGATTTTCATGATATCATGATATCGAGTGTATCATTCCTTTATATAGCTCTTTAGTCCGTAGTAATCTTGAAATACATACAATACAAGAATTTCTGGGATAATGGATCTCCCGAGTTTTGGTACGAAATATCATATAAACTGTTATCAGTATATAACAAATTCTGCACAAGTTCATAAGTCGACAAAAAAAATCATCCTCGAATTTTAATTGTAGATATAGTTATGGAACAAATATATATTATATAATAAAATTACAAATCAATTGTGCAATAGAAAAGGTACTTTCGTACAATTTGTATATGATAATACTAACTTTCATTGAAATAGTTACTCCAGGTGATGGCATAATGGATAGAAAATTCCATCTGAATCTATTTAGAATCATTTAAATAGGAAATATTAGTATTGAAGTATACCCAGCTACAGCAGGTGTAGGATATGTAAAAATTTACATAAAATTATCAAAAAAGAACCAAATATACAACAAAAAAGAAAAAAAATAGATACACTTCAAGTAATGGCATAGAGAATAGATATCCAATTAAATATTTCATCTGAATCTAGCATTGCAGAAACAGGAAATAATAGTATTGAATTATAATAGCAATATAAGTAGCATAAGAAAAAAATAACATAAAGTTTTAAGGAAAAAACCAGATATACAACAACCTATTATATGTTACCTGGTCTCCATAGGAATCTACTCACGTTCTCGTGTCTGAGAATATATTAAAACTAATGGTCGCCAAGTGGTCGATATTGAACCGTAATTCATAAAATTGTTTAGTTAAAACATTTATTCGTTTACGTGAAACTCATTCAGTCAAGCTGACATTTTGAAATTCTATGGTGACAATTTCTACTTTGTGCGACTATTTGACCACAGAATATTGTGTTTCACATTGACAGTATGAACGTAAACTATGAACACTTTATTGTTGAACATAAACAATGTATCGTTTAATGTATTTGTGACATATTATCAATTTTAGCTTTCTGCGCTCCTTACCCATATAAACTTTAACGTTGCTAATATATAGAAAGTTCAAAAGGAATTTTTTGTTACATAATGTATGGTTATTACCGTTATTTATTCCCCTAAAACTTTATAATGGGCATGGCTGGATGTGAATGATTGGATGGATTGCTTTTGATCAAGCATTTTTTTAATTATTAAACCTACGGTTGATAAACCCTCGATCTTGAATTTAGTAGCGCTTTATGCTCCCGGCTGCTACGTGAGAGGACGATGTCATAGTTTATTCCTCCTGCCTAGAGCACGCGCGAATGTCCTACGGCGTTCTTCTGCCTTCCGCATACTCGAAGTATTCAACGCAGTATATAGTAACAGTTTAGATCTCTGCTTCATTGACCGCTTCAGAAACGAGGTTATGAAATCGATTGGTAGTTCACGACTGATCACTTGATGATATTTATGCAAATTCATGTGTATTTCTGTCGTGTTTGTTATTGTTACTACTTCTCTGCTTTATTAATTATTGTTTCATAACCGATTTTATTACGTTCTTTCATATATGCACAGGGATTTTCAAGACGTAAATAAATAAACGTGAGGGGCTTCATGGGTATATTCAAGAAAATAAAGTAACTTTTCAGCAAAATAAAAATGCTATTTTTTAGTGTATACACGACAGGATTTGTACAAGACAGGTTTTGTCGTTGGTTATAACCAACGCCAAAACCTAACCATTTGACAAGATGATCCTTAAATGGTCCCCGTTTCCGCCGAAAGTACCTATTTTCTTCCATAATTTTACGTCTTATTACCTCTAGGCACTTGTTAGAAATAAATATCTTTCTAATATTCGGTATTAAGCTTTTCCTAACGGTACCTTTGTCTCAAATCTGTTAACTACGTCTGAGGGATTGGGCTATAAATGCTGCTGGTGCTGTAAATTCCTGTAATAGATCTATTTTGTCATAAAGGGGGAATACAAATTCTGTGCTACGAGGTAAAGCTGTGAGACTTTTGAAACTTAAACACTGATGCTCTTAATTCCATAAGTGTTGCGTTTGGATTTATTAATATAATTGGTAGACGCGTTTATATTATTCAAAATCTATAACATATATTGATTACTGGAACATTTTGATAATCCTCAAATCCAGGTTTTATTGCAGATAATTTACTATTAAGTAAGTTGCATAAGTTTTAGTAGTGTGGAGTGTGCTACGAAAAGTTGTAATATAAAACAATTATTATTTTCTTAGAAACTAAATCTTTTAAGATAATCAGAATTAGCATTACTCACGTCCGATGTCCGTAGATAATTTGGTGCTTAGAGATCTCTAACACGTGTTGGTAGCCAATGTCCTATTCGAAATTTACCGTCTCGAACACGTGTCGGCAACCAATGGTCCTTTTCGACATTTACAGATCTCGAACGCGTGTATGTAGCCAATGTCCTATTCGCAATCACAGATCTCGAACACGTGTTGGTAGCCAATGTCTTATTCGTAATTTACAGATCTCTAACACGTATTGGTAGCCAATGTCTTATTCGAAATTTACAGATTTCGAACATGTGTTGGTAGCCTAGTCCTTTTGGAGGTTTATGGATCTCGGACGCGTATAGATAGCCAATGTTCTATTCGAAATCAAAGATCTCGAACACGTGAATGTAGCCAATATCCTATTAGAAATCATAAATCTCAAACACGTATATGTAGCCAATGTGTCCTATTCGAAATTTACAGACCTCGAACACGTTTGGTAGCCAATGTGTCCTATTCGAAATTTACAGACCTCGAACACGTTTGGTAGCCAATGTCCTATTCGAAATATACAGACCTCGAACACGTTTGGTAGCCAATGTCCTATTCGAAATTTACAGATCTCGAACACGTTTGGTAGCCAATGTCCTATTTGAAATTTACAGATCTCGAATACGTTTGATAGCCAATGTCCTATTCGAAATTTACAGACCTCGAACACGTTTGGTAGCCAATGTCCTATTCGAAATTTACAGACCTCGAACACGTTTGGTAGCCAATGTCCTATTCGAAATTTATAGATCTTGAACACGTGTTGGTAGCCAATGTCCTATTCCAAGGTAAGTCAGTTCATACGTACGTACGCCGAGCGTGCAAAAAGTGCCCCGAGCGACAATTGATTTATTTTTTTCATGTCGTATATCCGGCCGAGCGGCCGCACCGATTGGGCGGGTGCGCGGATGCAAAAGTTCAATAGCAAGGCGACGGAAAGCGTACGCGGTGCGGTTCTGGTGCAACGACCCTCATACATGCCTTCTACAATTATTCTCTCTCTTGAGCTGCGGGCCTGTGAGACGTCGTTAGGGCTGTCTGTAATGTTAGGGCTGTCTGTTTTCCTTGACGATTTTAGCTTTTACTTCCGACCAATGCGGAAAACTTTGGGTAGTTGTATAGCTGTATAATAATATATGGTCTATACAAGCAACAGTAATGAAAGAAACGAATATTAATCCAAGACAATATCTGCATTCTTATAAATAAAATGTAACAGTGGCTTTCAGCATTTTGACTCCCGCACGTGTGGCCAAATTTATTTTGTTTGGCGTCGATGGGTAGCATATAGGAACATAGGGCCGATATGTTTAAAGTTCACGAGTCTCACTGTAAATTTTACAAGTCTCACTGTAAAATTTTTTTTAGTTAAGTGATGTCACCAGCACTTATTCGATAAGTTTCACATAATGTAGTGTCACGGCAGTGGTGTTACCAGATAGCATTGGTATTCGATAGGTTTCACATAATATCCATGTAGTGTCACGGCAGTGGTGTTACCAGATAGCATTGGTGTCAGCTTAGGGCAACGTGAATGGTTTCAACAGACGACCATCGACAATGGTGTCACCAGATCACATTAATATTATTAAATAACCAGAGTAGTCTGTACAAAAATGTTTATACAACCAATCTCAATAAGCTACATGTCGTTCAAGGGTCTTATTTTTTTTGTTGCTCTCACAGCTATTGGGAGTTGAAATGTCTGAGAATATTAAATCCTTCAGAAAATGATATAAAATTTTCATATGATTTTCTCCAACATTTGTATGTTTCTTAGATTTCAATAACAAAACTGTTTAAAAAAATAGCAGGCATGGGACTTCTTGAGTTTGAGCTTAGATATTCGGTAGATCTAGGCGAGAAGAGTTTTTTTTAGCTAAAATCGTCCAGTAGCTTATCTGCTTAATTTCCCTTGTCAGCTAAAAGGATTCTTGTTCCCTTTTTAGTTATATTTATTCACTAAAATCTTCAAATACACAAAAAACCCTTAGTGTCCATAAGGAAAACACACTTTTATGCAAGAGTCCTCATTACATTAGCCTTGGCGAAATTTTGGAAAGACTGAACTGGATTGATTCAGTCATCGGTAAATCTGTGGAGACAAGTTAGTTTTTTAATTAAACTTGCGATGATTTTTTTTATCATTTTTAATATAAATAAACAAATATGGGAAAAATATTTTAATGCCAACGTATTTGATGAAGACAATTTTTATTCTATAGCGTAACTTCCATTTACGTAGAATAAGCTATTTTAACGACTCTATACGGTGGTTCTCAAACGGGTGAATAAATATACGGTGCGAATTGCGAAATCCTATTTCTAAATCGGTTAACAAACAAGTAAATCGATAAATATTATTTTTGATAGGAGAAAAGGCCTACAAATATTCATATTTTGCAAAATCATATATTATTTTAATTTTACTCTCGACTGAATGGAGATCGCGATGTGTGAAGTTCTCTGCATACTTATCAAATTCATTTTTTAGTTCGTTTATTTTATTATGTGTTTATTTTTTCATTTGTCTGTTTTTAATTTATCGAATTGTTGATTATTGTGTGCAGCTTAGAATTTAAACATATTTATAATTGGTGTTGCTTTTGATTGACTGAAATAGTTTGTCGTGTAGAAGAATATTTATTTGTATAAATTAAAATGTTAAATGAATCACGAAGCGTTTAAACTCTGATTACGTGCGTTGTTATATTTTATACAATTAACATATTGCAGATTTTTTGCTTGGCCACAGATTAATTATATACATATCTAATAACATTCATTGATATTAACGCAATTTCTCCAACCATTGGAAATATTAATAGTTATGATAATGTGTTTTATTTATAATCTTAATACCGCTCTGTAAGCCATATTAAAAACAAAACTACAATCTTCATTATATATACTTTGGTAAGTTATATGCTGTGTACACATTTCCTACACCCCTGATTATTACCGTGACTCCCACTTTTCGACCCCTATTTTTAGAAAATATTAATTAATTCTTAATTTAAAAATCATATATCAAATCAACTTAGGTAGCATAACAAGAAGCAAAATTTAAAAGCAACGTTTCGACAATTAAAAGGTATATTCAACCACTTTGATTTGAGCTGCATTTCAAGCGCATTTGAATTAAATGCTCTGACGTCTCAGTGACGAACCTCTCGATTAAAATGGTAAGCGTAAAGCTCGTTTTGCAGAACGTTCAACGTGTAAACGGCAAGGTCAGACGTTAGTTCAATATCCTCGGGTTATTTTACTGCGCATATATGTATTTATAATAGCAATAAACCTAACGCGTGTAATGCACATGCCCCTTTAGTAAGGTCTGGATTATAAATAATAAATGAAGTGATTTTCCCGTTATCATTCGTATTTATGACGCGCCCCTTGGCGTATGATTTGAAAATAAACAAATTTTTAAGGATTCTATTTACGATAGTAAAAGTTTATTAGCGCTTTTATTAACGTTATTATATTCAGCATGTAACAGAATGACATCAATAAATGCATATGAAGAAATTTGTTTATCTGGTGGAAGTTGAACGTTGTTAGAGCGAAACATGTTGTGGAATACGCTTCCTTTCGATCTTGGAAAGTACACCTTGAGAAATAAATGAAAAATTATGAGAACTTGGGAATTTGGCTTGGAAGTAAAAACCAGGGTTTGTTAGTTTATATGACATTTCTTTTTGCTTATTTTAAGTAATTGCTTTTCAATAAGATATAGGATAGCATAATTCAAAATCAAATATGTATGTTAGCATTAATCTTTCCATTCAAACATAGATATACATATAAACCGCGTTACTATTTTCTATCAAGTCTTTTTTGTCCGAGCTGCAAATCTTTAGGATCAATGTGATTCTAACATTTCACAATGTGATTCCTTTATAAATAATTGAATAATTATTCATAAGTGATGGGTCATTTAATAATAACGTACCTCCATTGAGTTTCTAGATTCATAGTTTTTTTTTAAATGAAATGGATGCAATGCTTTTCCCCGTCTAATTTTTTCACAAAGAGTTTGGAAAATCTAAATAAATTGTAGGTTTCTATTGACATTTGATTAGAAATTATATTTAAAATAATTTTCGTTATCTAATTAATGTTCAGAGATATAGATGAACTACAGTTAGCCGTCTTTTTTAAAATCCTTTTTTGTCACTAAAATATTTTGCAGTCTTATGTGAAACTAAATCTTCATATCCATCTGCAGTTACAATTTATATCATGGAATAGCTCTTGTAGCAGTAAATCTGCCAAACGATTTTGATTCGCATATCTAATAATGTGTGTATCAAATCTGAAACAAATTATTTAATTAATCCTAAACAAATAATCTAATTTTCGAATTGTTCGACAGTTTATATTTTAATGCGTTCATTATCTATAACCCATTGTTTACCGTGAACATACTCTTTATCTTCTTGAGATAATTTCAAGAAAATTTTAAATTGGGAGACCATTCCGCATGTTGACCATTTCCACAGTTGACCATTCCGCATGTTCTTATTTAACATATATCCACACTGTCCGTTTGCCCACGACGAATCGATAGGGAGGCTCACTACTCATGAATAACTCAACGACTGGATGAACTATTTGTCTGACTAGCGACACAGTTCGAATGAGATCCATTGCAAATATATACATCAATTATGTATGCAACGACCCGTGCTATGGGCATCTAATGCGTCTAGCCCCAACTCCTTACCTGAATTTCCAGGAATGTTTATTTTCGGTGGCCGGATTTCGAAAATGTTAGAGATTATTCTAGATAGGCTTTTCATACGTTTGTATTTTTATACCTTATTCATGAGGATGGAAGTTGTTGATCAAATTGAATTCGTCCAATGTCTTGAAGCAGGCGTCCATTGTCACCTAAGATTAAGGTCGCACGTGGTTGGTTGTTGATGCGTAGTCGAGATTTTTTTATAATTGTATATAAAATGCACACGTCAATCTATCGCCAATGTGTCACAGTAATAAATTAGGAACTATTTGTAAAATTAGGTAGAATATTTGCAAATTGTTATGATTGTAAGTCTTGGAAGGGTCCATTAATATATCTTCGTTCATTATATTTATCTTCTTCATTTTCTAACAAAATACATTTCAGGTACGTATAGAACTCGCACTAAAGGCGTTATAAAGGGCTCCGTACACATTTAGACACTCATAAACATTTAAGTGTTGACAGTATTTCTATTTAACTATTTACAGATATTAATTTTTCACGTCATAGATATATTACTACGATATCTTTCATAGGCATAAAACATGTTGGATATTTCCAAAATTATAAGATTTAAGATAATCACTATAGTTTTTATGTAATTGTCAAATTAGATTTTATCCATAATTTTTTTTCATGATTTTTGGTTCAATACTTTCAGAAATAAGAGGAGGGGACTGCCCTATTTTCGCATATTTTTAGAATAACTTTTTAAATATGTAATTTAAAATTATGAAAAATACTTTTATATTCTTTATAACAAATGATACATATTTTTTAAAAGTGTACTTTATATACGGAGGGGTCCTTAATTCTTACATGAATATTTTAAAGAAGTTAGCTAGTGCAAAATATTTGGGTTAATAAGATGTGCTACTGTGGCAACTTCAAGTTTCTACATATCATGATTTCTCAGAAAATCGGCTGTGACAAACGGACAGACAGAGTGAAGTTATGAGGGTTCCGTTGTTCAGGTTGAGGTACGGAATTGAAAAAATGACCGGACGCAGTTTCACAACTTTAACCGAATGAAATTGAGAATAATTAAACAATAAATTCTGATAAATTAAGTATTTTATTTCATTCAATCATTTTTTGCTATTTAATAGAAAAAATGCTTTTCTTTATAATCTATATACCAAGACATGGACATCGAAAATTGTCGTACCTTTCTTTTTTTAGATTTATTATAAAAGGAAAGAAATGAAACTTGCATCATTCGAAAGGTCCTGTGCCATAGATTGGCACAAAAAAGTCATGCGTGTATGTTGTCGTACGTGCTGGTAAAATAAAGTTAATATGCACACATGATTTTCCAATACAAAACACGTTTTAACCAATTAAATGAAAGCCTTTTGATCACGTTCATTGCTGTATGAGCTTAGATCAATCTGCCTTCTCTACACGGGAGAATATAAAAATTAAATTTAATTATGCAAACAAATGCTCGTACATAGTGTCGTTTCCAATTCTTCCTTTATCCTTATTTATTTATAGCTGTGCCTACAACTTCATTCGCGTAAAATTTCGGATACGAAATTATTCGATTTTTTTTTCTTTCGTATATTGCTCTTTACAATACCAAATTTCATCAAAATCCATCCAGTAGATTTCGCGCGATTGACCAAAAAATTAACATACAGTCAGACAGATTAAATTCTAAAAAACGGGGTTTCTGGCTTTTATTATCATTCTATATGCTAAATCAATCATCTTTAAAATATTTTCCACGTACAGAATTCACTCGGTTACAATTTTATTATATGTATAGGTAAATATTATTCTACCATTTTAATAGTTACATTATTTACTTCTAAGCAATTTTATATGTTTATTAGATTTTTGTCCTTAATTCCTTTACGCTTCCACTTTGCCCCTTCCCACTCTTTTCCTTACAGGGTTAAGGTAAGAATTAATATTTGCATGCAAATAAGTTCCAATTAATTATGTGAAAAACAAATTGAATTTCGTCACATTATAGACACAATTGGTTCAATTTCGACAACATGCGATTCTATTTATTTCTATTACTTATTCTTATTAAATATTATTTCTAAAAGGTGTTTTTTGGTCGAGCGGCTCGATCTCTTTAACTACTGCACCAAAAAAAATAAAAAAATACCCACTTAAAGCTTATGTTTTCTACTTTGGGCGAAAAATATAAAAAAATTCGAAAAAAATCTTTTTGTTAATAAAAAAATTAATTTTTATAACAATTGGCATGATCGCCATCTGTGGGCGACACATCAAATATCTTAGCCAAATTGTATACTTGGAACACGCTAGATGGCGATATAGTGCGAAGACTTCGCACGGGTCAGCTAGTTCTTATTAAATTAAATTTTATTATTTTAGTTTATTTTTTAAATCAGTTTAATTTGTATCGTGTTGAGTCCACACTCGCGAAAGGAATAAGTTGATGTCTCATAATGATACATGTGTGATCGCAAAGTTCGTCTCCGATTTAATGCTTTATTCTCAGTACTAAGTGATTAATTTTGCGAATAATTTTCTACGCTATTAGTCAATTAATTTTGTGAAAAATTTAATTAACTGACAATTTTAAAATGTACTTTTTCAATTAGCTTCAAATATAATAATTTGAACATGAATTTTTCAAATTCCTATATTTTAATAGACTCCTCTATTTTTAAATACGTCACAAAATGTTCCATAGCTGATATCGATGGAGGAGAATAATAAGAGCTGATTGACTCGAGCGATAACACTTTTGAACTACGACCATTTCGTAAAGAATGTTTAATATATAAATACATTCAGTTATAATATGACTCACCGTGTGTTTCCGTTATAAAAAGAAATTATATTTTACTCGCTATCAAACTTACCACAATCTTTTACCAATAATTTGTTTTAGTATTCCAAATGATTCTAATGTTAGTGTTGTGTTTAAACGCAGGTACTTACTTGTTACATATTTGATAAAGCGTGGTGTGAAAATTCATACTTCGTAAAATGAAGATTATCGAATCTAACATGTTATCAGATACTTGATTACTCGTTGCATGTCGTTAACCTTTTAATATAATGATATTGGAGACGATGCGTTGCTGCCATGGAGTTAATTCACTTTCTGAAAATTAATCAAATATCTCAACATTACTTCTTTGCTTTCTTTGCCTAAGGGTTACCTTTTTATTTAATTGACAGCAAATGCATTGACTGACAGCATTAAACGACATGGTTTTTTCTTATTTCATTTAAAGAGAGGTACTTGATGATGGCTCATTTAATGGTGATGGAAATTCTTTTCAATCGATTTGCATGTAGCTTATATGTAGAGTGATACATCATCGAAAGTCTAGTCCGCATGTGAATTTGTAAGGTAGATGTATTCATTACATTCATATGTAAAATTTTCGTGTGCAGCTGTGTGATAAACAAAAAAAATCATTTTCTTGATAGGTGCTTTTCTTGGTAGGTGATTTTCTTGATAGGTGCTTTTATTGGTAGGTGATTTTCTTGACAGGTGCATATCTTGGTAGGTGATTTTCTTGATAGGTGCTTTTCTTGGTAAGTGCTTTTCTTGGTAAGTAATTTCTTGGTAGGAGTTTGATTCTTGGTAGGTATTTGAATTGGAAGACTATTTATTTTTTTATAAAACGGATAAATCATTTTGGTAGTAACTGCGTATGTCCTTTTTACTCTATACGTGTAAGTTTGCGTGTTTTGTATGTAATTCAGCCGGACCAGGAATGGAATCGATACAAACCGTTGTTTATGACCGAGACTCGCGAAAGAGAAAATAATAAATTTCTTAAGTATCTCCACAATGAGTAGCTTCAGTGACGTATTGAATATAAATGAAAATAAAAAAATTGTAAGCAAAATTTTTTTTATCTCGAGAACCGCGAAAGCATTTTGGTGATAACCGTTTTTCTTGAAGTTTATTTTTTAAATAGTGAGGATATGTATTTTGATTAATTTTTTGGTGCCACAGCAATTTTTATGAGTAATGCTTTCTATATTTATAAATAACTTATCGAGGCTATTCCACTCTTATCGAGGTAATTTTAGAAATTAAATTGTTTACGATAATTTTAAATGATGTGGACGAATATGGACATTTCGCCAGAAATTCGACATTTAGCGTGACGGTAAAACATATTAACCCGCATATATCTCAATATATATATATATATATATATATATATATATATATATATATATATATATATATATATATATATATCGCATATATCTTAAAAATCTATTGCGAACATTTTTAAGGGAATAAATAAAATACATGACTTAAAATACTTGACATAATTTTTGTGACATAATTTCTAGAGATTTTGATTAAAATAACCTTAAAATATGTTTTCCCGCCTCTATTTTTATACTGCTCATGCATCCTAATTCATATACAAAAAGAATAAAATGTACATATTCTACTACATTAATGACGTGAAATATGGCTAGCATTTAGTTGTTTTTTTTATAAATGCCCTTATACAATTAAAATACGGAAAATTGAGAAATAATGTAGTTTTACGGTTGATTTTATTTAGTAGCACTCATTTAAAATTTAATTTACTCGTAAGCCTTGCGACTAGGACTCTTGGCCCAGAATTTGATTGGGCCTTCCGCAAAACCCGCACCCAACATTATCAAACTACTGAATATCACGTATACCGAAATATATTTTAAGACATCTTTAATGGACACTGAGAAGTGTATTTAATAAAATTATTTATTGCTTTGCATTGCACTATTGCTTTTTTCGCAGGTTTGTACCAAATAAAATATAGAAAAATTACATATATCCTAAAACTGCTTAAATTAATGTTTATCGCCAGTATTTTTTGTGAAAGTCCATAAATTGATGCGCGACAATTACGTTTTTAGGGCTCCGTACCACAAAAAGGAAAAATAAATTACTCAAGTGCCTTTCATTTAGCCAATTATTTTTCACAGAAGTAAATTCACGTAGAAATTTGAAATTGGGCATAATGGTAATGCATATTAATCTCCCTATATACTAATAGTTAACACTCTGATATATTCATATGGGGGGAAAAAAGAACTCAAATTTTTTTTTTTAAATTTACGCAAAAGACTTCCCTTTTCGCTTGTCTCTGAAACCACCAATGTCAAAATTATGGAAGAACAGTGTTATTCGAGTTTACCGGGAAACTATAGCAATATTCCTAAATTCTACAGTTTTTAAACAATTGACTCTATTTTTACGCTTTTGACAACACATTCTATGCAATATATTGACGTAGGAAAATAATATTAATCTAAACACGGTGTCCGGGAATAAGTGTCGGTCAAAAAAGACGTCATTCCTTTTTTGAAAAATAATTGATTGTCGTGAAAATAAAATTTAAAAGATGACTTTTTTAGAAAACTGAAAATAATATTCATAATTATTTGTCATCTTTTCCGTACACACGATACTTGCGCAGATTGTTCAGCGCCGCTCGGGGGAATAATCGCGAACAGCTACGGAGACATCGCCACTGCGGGTAAACACCGCATTCCGGGCAAGTATTGGGTGTGTTAAAAAAAAGTTATGTGTAATATATTTTTACAATCTGTTAGAAAAAGGGCGTGTTTTACGTTTTATTTCAATGGTAATTTATTCCTTTATAGCCAATGAATAGCGTCTTTCTTTGCCTGACATCTATTCCCGATTAATACGTAAAGGGAAAGCATATTGTGCGCACGGAGGAATTTGACATTTGGCATAGTTAAAGTTTATATGGAGAAGGAGTGCAGAAAACTAAAGTTTATATATAGTATGTGTTACAAATACATTAAATTATATATAACAAATACATTAAACGAGTCATTGTTTATGTTTCTACTGTCAATGTCAAACACATGATAGTTTGTGGTCAAACAGTCGCACAGAGTAGAGATCGTCGCCAAAGAATTTTAAAATGTCAGATTGACTAAATGTTTTTCACGTAAACGAGTGACATTCAAAGTTAAAAATTTAATGAATTATGGTCGAATTTCGATCACTGTGTTGTAAGTAATTAATAGAAATATTATTAATAGAAACACTACATACCTTCAAATGTTTACATGTAGTTCTTTGCTTCTGCAAAATTAAAAATGACTTATATTTCGCGGGGCTCTCAAACATGTAAAGGGGGCTCTCAAACATGTAAAGGGGGCTCTCAAACATGAAACAATTTTTTTCTTTTATAATTGAAAGTACCTCTATGCTTAGAGTACAAACCTGGTTTTTAATTATTTTTTCACTGAAAATTAGCTGTTTAATACACTATGAAATTTGCCATTTTGGATCCATTTTGTTACCAGATCAGTCTCAAGAACTCCATTATATAGGAAGCTGTAACTCGACTTTTAATATTTCTTATATTTGTATTTAAACAAAAATGGGAACTAAATATAAACTACAAAAAAAATTCGTGTGATAAAAAACTCTTCGTCACAATATTTTCTTATGGGAAAGATATACTAGACAATATATTATCATAGGAAAAATAACATAAATATTTGTGAATACTTTCATAGCAACGCTATATACCCTTAAATAGTAAAATTTTGTACGTACGTAAGTATATACGGAACCCTCGTGGTCCGCATTCTACTCTTACTTGACAGGCTTATTTATTTAATGTTAACACCTGCTTTCGATAATAATTTATCATCATTACTCGTAAGTGTTACGAAATATTGGAAAAGTGACCATTATATTAGTTACGATCGGACACGTGTTGCTCTGATATATTATTAACTAGAATTGAAATTGTCTATCAAGCCATGATGAATTCATTGAAGGTTCGCACGCAGGACTCCATTGTTATAAAAATTACTCATAAGTGTTGAAAAAGTGGCTCATTATGTTAGTTACGGCTCGACACGTGTTGTTGTAATTGATTACTGGTAAGAATTGAAAATTTATATCAATCCATCATGAATTTATTCAAGGTTCGGACGCAGGACTCCGTTGTTATAAAAATTTATTGCGGCCTTGGCTGCTGCGTATTTTCATTTGCCTTTGCCTCTACTGTAATTGAATCGGTTTTTCTATAGGTGCGCTGTCCTCTCTGGTTTCCTGAATTTAGATGAGGAAAATTGATTGAGGAGGCTCCGCCATGTTTGAAATATGAATAACGCTCGGTGTTGCCTGTTTTGATATTGCAAATTAAAATAAAAATGGGTTACTTATATTAATACCTATTACATATAAATGATTTTTGTTTTGGTTTTATTTTATATATTATTTTATTAAATTTTAATGCAAGCCACTCACTTCATAAGTGTGTCTGGGCTATTGCTTCACGAGCAATCTTTCATTCACGCTAATAAAAATTTCGATTGTTGCAAATAAGGAATGAACGTAGGTAAACCACGTGTACTTGGGATGAGATTGGTTTCATATTATTTGCGGTGAAGTCGACTATTACGAAAATGAAATTCCAACTGCCATTTATCGAACCGATATTCACCTTGTTTTGCGAAGTGGATCGCGTTCACCGAATCATCATCGCATTGATATTTCAGCGTAGTCGATTCTGTTGCGTCATTCGCATCATACGGTAATAGACGTGAATGTAATAGTGTTATCGTAATTGTTTTTTTTTGCTGCTTAAGGTGGTTAAACTTAAACTTTATAGGAAGATGTAGTTAAATTATCAGGGAATGAAATGTTTTTCTCAAAAATGCACTCAAATGGACAACCTATTTGAGTGTATTTTTGAGAAGATGATATTTTTCAAAATGCAGTCAAACAATTTTGTAATATTTTTTATACGACTTTTTCTTTGTGAGATAGAGCCTCAGAAGTGTTTTACAGTATCACCATAAATCCTCCGCCCACTTAACTTATCAACCACCTGATCGTGTATGTCTTGTGTCAATACATTAAAGAGATATAAGCAATCAAGTTACTTGTTTTACGTCTGTGAAATTTATGCTATGAAATATATTTATATATAGAAAAGTTATATCAACATTTATGAATAGTTTAGAAATAACAATTTATTTGCTTAAGAGTTTTATTTTAATGCTTTGATGTTAAAGTTTTGAAATTTTTGACGTTTTGTAATTTAACGAATTGTTTACGTAACAATTAGATATATTTTGTTTAAAGATTGGTTTTACTGATTTTTCTAATTAGGGAGATAGTTTTTTTATATTGGCTTGTATTTAGTTCATCTAGTGTTATTTCTACCATTTGATTTTGGAAAGTGGCCACTGAAATTCTATTGTACTTTACACCGTTGCCTACTTTTTTGCGAATATCTTTTCTTGGTTGATTAAACTGATTCGTTACGTACCTTTAATTACTCAATATAGTCCATTATCCTAATTATATTATAGATCGACCTCTCTTCTTAAAAAATAAATAGTTGTCATGACATCATTACGTGACTATTAGATGCAATATTTTAATTGCGCCTTGAAAAATGAATTAGACGATATTTACTTAGAACAGTTATATTTACAATATTTGTTTTGCATTCATATAATCGTGTATATTTCTCAGATATATTTTAAGAATTAAACATAAATTAACTTTATAACTAAATGAATATTGATTTAATTGCTAATACTTTTATCTAGACTCGCGTCAAATTTCAATGTTAGCTCATGAACTTGGCGAATTTATGACTTGAATATTTATATACATTGTCACCGTCCGGTCGTTTGCTTTGACGTATTTATGCAGGCTAGTTTGTAGCTGGCGAACTAAAGGCGACTTTTTCTTTGTCCTCCAGTTCGAAACTATTTTGTGTTTTGTCGTTTCGATTTTGCGTTGCTATTCGTATATAGCGAGTTTGTTACGAATACATAAGTGGAACAAATGAATATAGCCCGTTCAAAATGATACTCGTAAGAAATTAAACTAAGAATTTTAAAACGTGTTAGGATTCTTTATATATTAGGTTGGGGACTTATAAATCCACGAAGCTCCTGGAATGTTCCTTGTAGGTTATATAAAGAGCGCGGCGTTGGAACTTCCATTCAGTTTGCAAATGAGTAATCGGCGAGTAAAGAATAAAGGAAAAATGGAAGTATCTCGAAGTGAACTTAAAGTGCTCTTGCTTCATGAATTTCGTTTACGGCGAAAAGTCAGCGAAGCAACACGCAATGTATACACGACGATAGGTGAATTTGTGCTCTTTTACGACACAGCGAAGTACTTGTTCCAAAGATTCAAAGAAGAGCATTTTGGTCTATCCGATGAACCTCATCCAAGGCGACCTCCTATTGATTTAGAAAAATTAAAAAGCCTTTTTGAAAGACTCCAGATTAAGTCCACGTTCTTTCGCAGAGCTACTTTCATGCTTTTATTCTGCAGTAGAAAAACAACCTTATGTTTTGAAAAAGAAGTGGAAATATTCCGTTTGGCTTCCACGTGAGCTAACATCCCTTCAGCTTCAGTGGAGAGTTAATGTGTGCATGGAGCCCATCGCACTATAATGAGTGGCTAAGTATCTGCTTACAGGAGATGAAAAGAGGGTAGCTTATGTTAATTTTTCGCGTAAACCCCAGTGGCTAAGAGCTGAAGAAAAATGTGTACGTACACCAAAATATACCATTGAACAAAAGGTACTTTTGAGTGTATGGTGGGGTATAAATTGAGTTATTCATGGAGTAATTCATTGAGGACTTCTTCCAGCTGAACAGTACAATTACAGCTAAGATTTGTTGCGGATAATTGAGCAAAGTCGCCGCTAAACTTGCTTAAATCAAAGCAAAGTTTATTTTTTATCTGACGATGCTCGAGCCCACGAAGCAAACGCAACGCGTGAAAAACTACTTTCATTCGGATGGAGTGTGCTACCCTCACCCACCGTACTCTTCGGACCTTTCGTCATCTGATTATAATTTGTTTCGTTCTCGGTCCAATAATTTCAGCAAAAGAAAATTTAAAGACGTAAGTTATATCAAAATCAAACTTCACCGGTTTTTCAGTCAAAGGCTCAAAGATTTCTACAAGGAAGGAATTTTAGCTCTGCCTACACGTTGGCGACAATTGTTAGATACCGACGGTACTTATACAATTAACGATTGATAGGTAAACCTATTCACTAAGTATAAAAAGTTGAAAATTTTGTGTATATACATGGTGTGTAAGTTGTCAATTCAATAAAATTTATTTCTTTGTTTCATGTGTTTTGTGTCTTTTGTAAACCATTTGTTACATAGTTCATTTACCTATATTTTTACAAATTTTAAATATATCCAATGCTGTTGATCTTTAAAAAAATTAGGAAGATTATTGTTTTTATAATTTCACGAATAAGAAAATACGGAAGTTAAGAGACGAAATTTAGAAAAGAAAAACAATAGATTAATATTTGGAATAGATGACGTAACACAGAGAAGACTACAGCTCATTCAGAAAGTTTATGAATACATACACACTTGAATTACATTTAATAGGAATCAACAACAAATTCAAATGATAGATTCCAAATTATTGTAGTCACGTCAAATTTATTTTTACGATTCTCCAAAGACATGCTGATAAAATATGGCGCAGACGGACCATTCCGTGACTTTGTTTAGAATGACTGGCAAGCAGTGGTAATGGCGTGAAGTTGGCAGTGATACATTATCTGTCATTTGTCAATTAACATAACGTGTAACCGAACGCTTCTTTATCTTTGTGTCGATGTAAGTCATTTACGAAATCGAGCAAATCGTTGCGTTGTCTAGGTCGTGTGCTAAAATTAGTGGGAAGATTAATTCAAGTTTTATTTACACGTCTGCGATATGGCTATTAAAGCACGAGCGTCATAAACAGAACAAGCTATTAAAATGTTGAAAAGTAAGTAGTTTAGCCGCCAGTCGTTGTGGATGTCTGGAGAAATAAGTTATTTAATTCGTAAGAAGACGCTTTTAGAGGAGGCTTTTTAACAATTGCGTACTATATATTTTATTTTTTTTTGCCAATACTTTTAAGATTACATTCGTGTGATTTGCCAAGTTTGCGCGGTCTGAGAGGTTTTGCTGCATCCGTCGTCTTTGCGGAATTTTAAAAACTAAGTATCTCTAGTACTGTTGATGTTACGACAAAAATGATACGAAACGTTTTTGGACAGCATTAAATTTTAACCTTAGATTAACAATTTTTCTATAATATATACCGTTTACGGGTTCTAATGTGTTGTAAGTTTGATTAATTTTTTTACCATTTATTCCTCAAACTACTGAACGTAAGTTGTGTAGCAATTTTATAGAGTATTAAACCTCCTATATTTTTTTTTGTTAAATACGCTATTTAATTTTTGTCCTGAAAAATACGTTTAGAAATATGTTTCTTCCATAATTTTTATATACACATACTTGTTTATGATTCGAGAATTACTGCATCAATGTATTGAGTTTTAATGTAGCTCATAGGCAAGAGTTCTTTGACAAAAATTATACACAAAGTCGTTTGATAAATGTCAACGCTGGGGAAAAAAGTTATTTGACAAATGTCAACTCTGGCGAAGTTTATATTAGGAAAGTTGTGAATAAATAACGCGATTAAACGTGCAGTGACCTATTCACGAAGACAAAACATGAATCTGTTTTAGAACATCATATTACGAATGCACTGCTCGCTCGTGTAAAGGGTTTATTAGCCTTTACGATATTAAGTTACATTACTGCTGGTATATATGGGACGTGTGGATCTTAAACGAGTAATGTGATGCCGGTCAAGTGCGGCCGCAGTTTGTAAGCCAGGGTCTATCTTTTTCCTTTCTCTTCACTTATCTATGGAAACCTCGTTTATCTTTGTACGACAATCGTCTTCTTGATAAGGTTATTTATATGATTTTGTGGCGTTTCGTTTTATATCTGATACATATTTACTCTCTCCGTCAACCTTTCGGTACACTTTTAAATGCGTCGTATAGATAAAAGATCAAGTCTCGTATATGAGTGCGGACAGTTTTAACACACGGTTTCGATATTGTCACTGGAAAGAGTAATGGCGCGTTAAAGAAAGTAGTATATTGTGACGTATATGAATTTTGGCGACCAAACAGTCGATGCAATTGTTTATTCGATAGAATGGGGTTGAAGTTATCGTTATCTATTTTGAAAATTAAACTGTATGAATATTGGCTGTTGCGAATTCGTCTCAAGAAAGTTTCAATTTCGAATTTACATTATTACAAATTTTACATTTCTCTTTGTGTATGCATGATTTCATTGTTATAAAAATGTTTAACCATAAAATAGTCATCACTAAACAATATTTATTCTCTCGTGTGACGGATAATCATCCGTCGGGAAAAGATGGTAATTTGTATAAATAGCACGTTTCGATGTGTCTAAAAAACACGCGTTTGGATGTTAGTTAAAACGCTCTGATGGCACATCGCAACGTGCCATTCGGCCAGCTTCGTGTCTTGGCGGCTCTTCCTGGCTTAACTCTTCCCTTTCTAGTACACTACACGCACGCTACTTTACGTATGTGTTAGTATATCAGAATTGTTATTTATTTACAACTTTGCATTTTTTAAGTTATAGCGCAAAGCAATGTCTATGTGTTCGAAAAAAAGAAAAAATAATAAAACTGTCGTATACGAAAAAAAAGTAAAACAGGAAAAGAAAACAGTCGCCGCGTGCTGCTGACACTGGTATTACTAATAAGAATTTTTATGGAAACGTCTGCCGAACATTTTTTAATTTCAAGTAAAGGATTAATTTGATGTTTTTGGAATTAGAATAGCTTTTATAAAAAGCTTAAATGGTTTAAAATATATACAAACTCGCATATGTTTTCTGAGATAGCTAAAAACGGATGGATCATTTCTAAATAGGATCGAAGGGTTACAAGAAAAATAACGTTTAATTGGAATAGGGTTTATTATTAGTGAAATATTCTATTTCTCATGAAATTTCATGTAAAACAGTGAAACGATAGAAAATAATCGTATAAGCAAATTAACTTTTGGTTACGCGAATTATTTTGTTTCGTATAATCACAAGAAAATAATTTTAGACGCAATGATCTCGCTCGACTCTAACCGGACGCATGGTGACCCTGGTAGGGGCGCTGAGGAGGCAGAATTAAACATCATTTACACGAATCATTTCCTGTTGACCATACTAACGGACCATTGTACTTTTCCACGTTGTTTTTTTTAAACGTCGACGAAATCTTCTAAAATTTTCATTTCATGTATATTAATCGCTAGATTGGATAGTCCGGTTATCAGAGTGCTGCGAATAATTTTATGTATTTGTTGTACACATATATGTATTAGGCGATCGGTTTTTTTTTAAATATACCGTTGTAAAATAACCATTGTAAAATAGAATACGCAGTTACAGTAACAAGTCACGTATCACTCTATTTCCTATCACACGTATCATTCTATTTCCTATTGTTAAGGGTTCCGTACCTCAAAAGAAAAAAAACGGAGCTCTTATAAGATCACTAACGTGTTTGTCTGTCCGCCCGTAGCAGCTGTTTTCTCTCTGAAATCTATTAACGTGGAAATTAGTAAATTGACATAGTAATAACATATTAATCCGCACGTATCTAAATAGCTAAAACTCAAAAGGATTAATTTGGAAAGTTGAGATATGAAGGGTCCCTAAACTTTCCAAAATTAAGAACTCTACATTTTTAAACCCTTGCAAAGACACGGGGTAAATTAGGAACTCGAAATTTTTAAACCCTTGTATAGTGCATGTCTTCAGAGATATAATGGAAAATATGCAAAAATATATATCCCCTCCCTTATTTGACGTCTTATTATTGACTGATTATTTACGTCAAACGTGATACAAGTAAAAACAAAATTACAAGTTTTCACTATTCATCTAGTATCCGTATACACGTTTACTTTCCTGTCATCGATAGGTTTCATTTTTTATCGATTAGATTCATTATTTATTACTTCATTCTTGACAGCATCCAGATGTCAATATATAAATATGTTCAAACGCATAGTTAATAGACAATGTAGCTGTTATAATGGAACAATTTAACGATGTTATGAAATGTTTGTTCAATTGTAAAAAATGAGCTGTCGTCTCATACCTGCGAACAATCTCTATGATTTAAGGTGGCACAAAAATAAGTTATTAGGAAAAAAGTTATCAGCTGATATGAGATATTTTAATTTTACATCTTGTTAGATTTATTTTTATTGAAAGTTTTCGTTGTATAAAGTATATTAGTTGACCGAATTCGTAAGGTACTGATTTTGGTATATTTTTTTGTTACCTTTTACAGTAGGTAAATAATTTTTGAGTTACTAATTTATTCCGTAACTCTCCGATGTTTAGTTTTAAGTTATATTTACTTTGATATCTTGTACATTGTTAGTTGCTTATTGAAATCAATCTCTAACAGACTTTTACCTTAAAATGCATGAATTATATTTGTTTTATTGTGCCAGTACCTCCGTAAAAATGCTCCGATGCTGGAGGCCATAGACACAATCATATTGAATGCAAATTTTTATCGGAATGAAAAACGCACGGGAAATGTTGCGTAACTTGCCAGTCTGACAAATTAACGTTAGCACTAGCTGACTTTAGAAGCTCACCAGTTTGACCTTCAGACACTTCATTATATTTGCGAGTCGGCTCAAATATAAACTAGCATACTTCCGTAAACTTTTGGCATGCACGGAACACGTCTTAGGAATGAAACGAGAATATACTGTAGATACGACGGTTGTGCGAACAATGCGCGTTTATTATGACGAACGTCCGCTCTTATAACTGAAGGTGAAAGGTCGTGGGTGGGGGCGGGGCTTGTTGCCACCCGACACGCCCCCGCACCCGTGGCTGACGTCAAACGTGACGTTTGCGCCGCGCCGCGTCAGCTGACGGCGCGGCCTGATACATAACTTGCGGACGGGTGTGCAAGAATTTAGTTTGCATGTAGCTTTGTAAATATACGGTTTGTTTGTCTATAGCTACCGCGAAGATAGGACGTACAGAGATGCTTTGCATGAGTGTCGCACTCCTTTTGTTATTTAGGATTTTATGGGTTTTGTGATCTTGGGTTTGAGAATCCTTGAATATTAGAATTTTTTTGACTTGAATGATTTATTTTAACGTAGCGAGATTGGTGTAAGGTGAACTAGTTTACTAAATGTGATCTTTAGTTTTATACAATTATGTAATTGCCTGAAGAAGTATGTGTGTATTCTTGTTTTTAAATATTTAATTTAATGATATTCTTATTTGAGTTGTCTATCGCATTTTTCCTTCGAGAATATAGATGAGTGGTTTTACATATTTTTTTGCAAATATTTTTTTAAGTAATAACTTTAGTTACAAACCGAAAGCCATTTCCCACAACCAACGTTGATAGGATTTTTTTTTCTAAAGTTCATTGAGTTTCTTTTATGTATCTGTTAATGAAATAATGTAGTGAAATATAGCCATAACTGCAGTGATTGTCAATTTTAGTATCAATTGAAAACACGTAATAGAATTCTGGTAATAACATAACTATCGAGAGACAACTCGAAGATTATTTGATTATTTTAAAAAGTATTTATTGATGCTATAGGTAGTTCTTTTCTATTACTAATGTATTTTATTTATTCGATATATTTTAATATTATCATATTGTCGACATACATTATATGCATATTAAGAAGTATACATACAAACGATCTTTTAGAATGTCTCAGAAAAGGAATTCCACCTGTATTGTAGATACTATTAATATTTCTTACTTCTTATTATGGTATACAAATGATCGAGAGATATTTGAAGATTATAAGTATACGAACGGTCTCTTAGAATAAGTCGTATAAAGGATCCATCTGTATAGCTGCATTTTAAAGATTCTCTTTCACTCGACTGCTATGTGTTATAAACATCTGTAAATGATATAAGTAGTTCTCTTACCTCTTATTAAATTGTTTTATTGATTTGGTACGTTTCATATACAAATAAAACGTATTGTCGATTGATATTGTTGATTATGTTAATACGTATATATACATAGGATCTTTTAGAACACGTCGAATAAAGGCCCCTTTTGTATAGCTGCATTTTAAAGATGCGCTTTTACTCCACTACAATCAGTTTACAAACATCCGTAGATGGTGTAAATGGTTCTTATCTCTTACTAAGTTATTTTATTTATTTGGTATGTTTCATACGTAATACATATAGTCGATTTATATGATGTGTGTGTTAATATGTGTGCATATAAACAACGTTTTAGAATATACTGGCTAAAGAAATTCTTTATGTATAGATGCACTTGATAAATGTGTTATTATACGACGGTAACTTGTTTTAAAATCCAGTATTATTTACTTCAGACTATTGCATCATGTATCTATAATCGTGATCTTCATTAACCTTATTCCATTCGTTGTGTCATTACCACGTTGGTGTCACGTGAAGATTATCGGGCAAATACCAGTGGAATATCGTTTGTGTTATGTTTAAGGCAAAAATTTGTTACAAGCTGCTCTAAAATCATATTAATTATTATATATTATTATATATTAACAGATTTTTATATTTGTATTGTGTTTTTTAACAAAACTAGCGGCAAAATGTATGCAAAGAATTTTGGCCACAAGTATAGAAGTGTTAGTGGACATAAATAAAAACGTTAGGTTTATTTTTATAACACTACTTACAATATAAGTAAATGTGCTAGACGTATTCCGATATGCACTGGATCGAAAATCGTTAAAACTTTTGTCCTATACGAAATGGGTTGGTAACGGCGTTTCTTTTTCGGTTTAATAAAAAAAGTTCATTAGTGCATTTTTAACAGTATAAAAACTGATAATTAAATAAAAATATCCGTTAAATTGGTGTAACAAACCAACTTTTATGGTGGACCCACACAAACAGTACAAAATGAGACGATTATAATTAATGAATTTTCTTCGTATCTCATCTCGTTCTCGAGGCACAATTTCAACATTACCACAAGGGTTAAGCGTCTTGAATTGCACGCACACCAGGCGCTGCACGACGCGACGAACCTCTTCTTTGGCTTTGAATATTGAGCGACACAGTGTATGTTTTGAGTTTTTTCGTGGACTTTCTGTTCACTATAATGAAATGCTTTAATTGAAAAGCATATTCTTTCTTCCTAATAAAGGCACAAAGTTACAGATTATTTTCGGTTTATATTTTCGAGAAGACGCCAAGGAGAATTTGTTTATGTCGATTCGTTTAGTAGATTAAACAAACAGATTTCAACCGTTTTTAGGGGTTCCGTAGCGAAAAAAAGGAGCCCTTATAATTATGCCACGTTCGTCCGCCCGCTCATGTGTCCATCTGTCACAGGCTCACAATTTCTATATCCTTAGATTTGGCGCATGAAATTTTGCGAACAGACGTTTCAGAGGGAGAACTCAATATGTAGCAATATATTAAAGAATTGTTTAATATATCTCCCCAAACTTGTCAATTGGGATGTCATTAGATAGAACTTTGGAAATGACATTGAGGTGCAATTTACCAATTTTCATTTTCAAACTCCCTTAGTCAGATATTAAGGTTCAAAATAACACGCAATGTGTCCCGGCGACAACACACGATGACAATGATGTAGTCAGGATCTTATGATGGAGATTGAGAAGATGGGCAGAGTTCTCTTTCTCTAACGGCGAATAGAAGACCTGTAACTTTTGGGCTCAGCTCACTTGTCTTTGTATTCATTTTTAAAATCCTTTGCTTTTTAATACATAAAAAGTAAAAGCTTTTCTTAAGAAAAAGTTGTATTTCAAAACTTATTTTAGCTATATGGATTTTAAAAATCTGTAAGTTCTGTATTTGATTAGAAACTTTGATTAGAGTTATTTCGGGTTTCAAGAGTCCCCGGTATTCACTTTCACGTGAGTAGTGTGAAAAATTGAGTAGTGAGTTCAACTTTCAGGTTAATATAGTCGCGCTGGCACAGCTAGTTTTTTCTGTGTTAACGTTCGAAATATTATTTGTATGTAATAGTATAACGAACCTATTTCTAAGACAACTTATCACGTTTGCTTATTAATCGTATATTTATATAGTTACATTACATGTTATTAAGTAAAGATAAATACATGTGTTAATTGAATCATTGAACGTGCTGTAAGGATATAATATATGACCTATATAATATATAAGGATAATATACAAGGATATAATATATGTAATAAAAAGAAGAGATTCAAATGTCTTTTTAAAGGTTTTTCTTTTAAAACCGTTTTTTTTTCAGTTTTTTCTCCGTTTCGCCAATAAACTTTTGTTGTTAAGTGTTTTTGACGGTCGAAATTGTAAGCGTCAAATAATTTTTGGCCGAGTGACTCATCGGAAGTAAGCACTATAGTTAGCGACGTCAATGTGTAGTGACGTGTTTCAGTATTCGTCTGGCTGTTTCCATGTCTGGACGTTAAAAATTAAAGATGAATAAACTCTCACTATGAAGGTAAAATATTAATATATCTGTGTACGGTATGTATTAAGTGTAAAAGAAAAATGAAGTAAAACCATTTAGGGGTGTATAACATTTCTAATGAGAAGATGTGTTTGAAATGTGAATATTGTTATTTTTCGGCATATGATATATTTTCTAGTGGTTTTTTTTAACGACGTAAGAAATAATGTCATGAATTTCTCAAACTATGAGATCCTAATGGTATCGCTTAATTTTCCGATAATTTTTTGATCCTAATTATTTGCTCCTAAAGCGATTGGAGAGGGGGGGGGGGGTGCCGATATCTTTGCGGACCTTTTCAGTTTTACCTAAGGTTATTTTGTTTCAAAATTATTTTTAGATAACCTGATAATCTGCCTTTTTACCAAATGGTCAAAATAAAATTTTTCTTTGTATCAAAATTTCTCTAAAATTCAAAGACAAATATTTTTCGGCATATTGCGAAATGTGTAGGTCAATAAGTTCTATTGCTGTATCAAATTTCAAATTAGTACTTCGAATGGTTTCTGAGAAAAACGGATGTAACAGACGGACATAAGGACGTTATGGACGCATCCGATAATTGTTTAGTTTTTTTCCTTTTGAAGTAAAGAACAATAAAAAAGTATTTGTGTGCTACGAAAAGTTTTGCAACTTTTATGCAATAAATGAAATCGATTAAGGATTCATTTTGAACTCTTGTTTGTGGATTTTTGAATTTTTGAATTTTTGAATTCTTGTTTCTGGAGACTCATAGACTAATTGTAAACACCGTCATCCTTTACTGTGATGAGTCAGGTCGCTTTAACCGATATTGACTGTAAGACTCTTTTTAAAAAGGGTTTTTTACGAATTTTGAAAGTCATCGTAGACTTATAAGACTATCCAGCTTTTAACTCTGAAGCTGTACTGTAAGTATATTATGTTGATCTCTAAAGTAATGGTGTATTTGTTATAGTTTTAAGTACATTTTATGTGAAGTATTTTTGTGAAAATATTTTTGCCAGATTTATAGATCGCTTCAGGTGACCTGAAATAAAAATAAATTTATAATACGTATTTAGACACACACACATACACGAAAAATGTATGGCTTGTGTTGATAATTAGCTTTTCGTCTCCCATCGATGCTAAAAGGATATTTGGTAGCTGTGTCTATGCATATGGGAGGGGCTAGCGAAAATGTGTGAAGTTACGGAATCTTCACTGAGAATGTTCAGTTTTTTCTAAAAAGATATCCTGAAACGTCGTAGATTTTTCACTCACGCCCCAGCCTCCAGCCCCTCACCTCACTTCCTCCCCCACCAACGGATATCGAATGAATCTGAATATTAAAAAATGTTCTGGACTGGAAATTGTACATGCTATGATCTAGAAATTTCGGCCCTCGGAGATATATAAGACGAAATTCATCTCGCGTGTTTTCAAGAATGTTCCGAACTGGAAATTGTACATGCTATGTTCTAGATATTTCGGTTCCCTAAAGTATATAAGACGAACTTCGACGTGTCGACATTTTAACAAATAAAAAGAACGGATTGAAGAAAATAAAAGTGAAAGTTCAAAGTGAAATTTTTTGTCCTTTTTATTTTTTATATTTATTTTTGTATTTTGTAGTTTTTATGGCTAAAATGCTCAAACGTGAGAGCGAGTGTTTACACAATCTAACGAAATTACTGAGAGAAAAGACGGAAAGGAGATATAAGGAGAAAATAAACAAGAATTTGAAAAATTGTATGTTCAATAAGAGAAAATCGAAGTGAAAAACAACGTTAAATATTAGAGAAAAAATAATAGTAAAAATATTATACCCGGGCGAAGCTGGGGTTTTGTTTTGAATAATAAAATAATTGGCAAGCTTATTTTGGAGCGAAAGGTGTTTTGTAAAATACCTAATCAGTAGGCAACTTATCGAATTGCAAATACAAATTTATGCAATAGAATTAATCTTAAAACCTCGTTAAAAACAACAGTCGTTCGATCAAATAAATTAAATGAGAGATGTAATATTGTGCTGAAACTATATTACTGAAAAAAAGAGCTTTATTACTCCGCATAATAGCAACTAAAATCTGCTTAGTTTAATATTCTATTGAGAGTGTCGGAGATGCATGAATACGTTATATTCTTTTTCAGTGTTTATTTATTGATTATTATTAAAACCTAGATGCCTAGCTAAAACATTTACAACTGTTTTCATCCGACAACAACTCTAATAAGGCTTAGGCGATATATTTCATAGAGGGACGGGACGTTTATCAGAAAAAAAATAATATTGAGTTTATGTATTTGTATTGGTGACCGAGATTAGAATTTCCGGTTCTGGATTTAAAATATCCGAGGATTATTCCGAAGATTCGCTTTGAAATATAATAAAAGAAAAAAAGATGATAGTGTATTTTTAAAATTAAAATAAGTCTTTAAATTTTGAGGTTTGGAATATATAGTCGATGGTCGTTGAAAAAATAATCAGTATATATTTGGACTAACCGCACCGTACCGGACCGGACTAACCGGATTTAACCGTTCGACATTAAGTGAAAACCCAGTCAGTACTCTAGTAGGAGTTGTCATAAATACCTACTTTAAAACAGTGAAGTAAAAAATTACGCTAAGAATAAAAAAAATTTCAAATAAAATAGCAAATTAAAAACAAGCAAAACGTAAACGCACGTACAACGTTTATGTTACTAACTTTTACTCGGCGGCGGTCGCGATTGATTTAAATAAAAATAAACCACATTCACAATTCAAACTGTATTCGAATAAATAAATAAAAAAACGCTTTTCGCTTTCACGGGAGGGAGACACTCCTATCGTGTTATGACACAGACGTAAGAATTATTTTACTATTTGCCTATAAATAAGAAATAAAATCGCGAAAGACGCGAAAGCGTCGATGTGGCAACTTATATTGGCATAGCGAATTCTTGGTGAAAATACATCATGTTTGAAATTACAAACCACTTAGAACTATTTTTGAACCGTTTTCATTGGAGCTTTTTGTTTTTATTGCTTAAGTTTTTTTATTTAAAAAAAGACTAATAAAAAAAGAATAATATTTAAATTTTTTTATAATATAATTTATTTTCTCACTTTTAAATTTTGGTACCGCTATCACTACCAGTATCACTCTTGCAACTTCTATGTTGTTTTTCACTTCGATTTTCTCGTATCTATGTTTTTCACGAAAAAATGTCTAGACTAAATCTTTAGACTAATCTAAATAAAAATATTTAGACTAAATCTCGACTAAAAATTAAAAAAGAACAAGAAAAAATAAGACTGATTACGCCAAAAGACGAATGACATAATAGAGTTAATGATCAGAATGTGTTAAGCGTGAGTGATTTTGTTGTCTGACCTCATAAAGCAGAATTGTATATTATATTTATTGGTTATGCCGTGACCCCTCGATAACGAGATGAGAAAAATATTTTCGACTCTGAACGAATGTCGTAGTGTAAGGCACGTGTCTGAGTTAGCCTTCCTAATTGCACGCTCGTCCATTAATTTTAACCCTACGATAAGATAATACTTAAATGTGAAAAATTATCTGTCCTTCCTCGCCGAAGTACGCAGTGATTCACGATAAGAGCCTTTATTCTGTAGCCTATCATCTCGAATTAATTAATTTCTGATGCGTATAATTTAATTCAAACGTGTGATGGTTCTTACTGCGATACTAATTATTGTAATGGGTATAATTTTCTAATTTCAAAATTACTTAAAAATACTGCAGGAACTAAATCTTCTAATACATTAAAGAATCTGAAGCTGTGAAGCTGTTCCAAATTTCCTTCTGATGCTAAACCAGAAGAATGAGATTTGGAACAAGAATCTTCTCAAGCTTTAACTTAACAAGTCTCAATGTGCTTCTAGATTAAGTAGCACCGAGGACCTGGATATAGCTGGTACTAGAACATAATAAAAAGACAAATAATTTTTACTATAATCTAGTGGAGATGGCGATCGCGAAGGACGTATGCGCAGATACGCTGGCAAATTTGCGGCCGCGGCCTGCCGTGCAAATTTTTTCAGAGTATTTGCTTTATAACGCTCTGCGCGCCGCATCGTTACACGTACATAAAATTAATTATACTCTGTACGGGGCTATTTGTACTGCTATTTATCTAATTGATATGTGGTGAAGCGTCGTGTCGTTGTTTAATTTAAGCGTGTTAAGCTAAAGTGATTTGTAATGCCCTGTAACTAACGTGTTCGGTCGGAGTGGATTATTCGTTGGCGTCCTTTGTTATTGAAGCGGTAAAGATGGACAATACAAACAGGAAGCAAAATATCTTTTGCAGATAGTAATTAGTTGGAGTCGTTTTCTTAAATGTTTAATGTTTCTTGCCTACAAAGATAAGAACCAAACATTCTAGAAAGACAAAAAAGAGAAACATT
Organism: Druceiella hillmani; assembly: GCA_039881145.1. Lineage (NCBI taxonomy): Eukaryota > Metazoa > Arthropoda > Insecta > Lepidoptera > Hepialidae > Druceiella > Druceiella hillmani. The sequence goes on from JAYKKI010000023.1 coordinate 16,914,392, forward strand.
GATTTTTAGTTCATTTAACACCGAGTGGCAAGTTAAAATTTTTTTTTCAGAGAAAAAGTGAGAAATGAAAACATTTTTGGATTGAAAATAAAATTGGAACTATGTTTTATGTGTCAACGTAGATGTTAGACGTACACTAATTACAAAACAATCAGTAGCATAAATGTAAGGTAATTTGTTAAGGTAGCGGTATTTACCTGTGACACAATGAAAATATTGCAAACCAATTTAATGAACACGCTGTGCTATCGTTAAACATATTGGAGGTACTCATTTTTTGTTATCGAGTAAAAAACGCTGAGTTTTATCCTACAATAATTATACTGTTTCTTGTTTGAATATACTATATATGAATTCAAATCATATATATACCAAATTTCATGTAAATCTGTTCAGTCTTGCTGTCGTGATTGAGTAAAAAACATTCAAATATACTTTTTATAGTACCAGTATTCCACGCATGCCCCACGAACTATGTGCATGCTAAAGGGTAATGTCCACTCTATACAGGAGTTTTAGCCTTAAAGCAGACACAAAAAAAGGGGTGTACATTCATCAAAGATAATGTCCTAAATTCAGAATCTAGTAAATTTTTTTGTCAAAAACTTCACCAGAATAGTTAATTCCTGTAGATAAGTAACTTTTAAACTTTCAAAGATTATCACCATTAACCATATATTCAGACAATTTGTGTCTAAGTAAGTTAAGCAAATATAGGACACACATTCACCTAAAGCAGAGATAATTGTTGATATATATTAATTAATAGGAATACCAGACCGATTCGAGAAGGGGTTTCACTCGCACGCCGTGAGTAATATTAGCACCAATTCTAAAACAACACCGACTTTAACCATTTTGACATTAACCGAACAGATACCGATAGGATAGTATTTATGTGTGCTCTAAAGTTATTTTCCTTTACAAAAAATATAGTAATATATTTTAAGAAACGCAAAATACGAAGTGTAAGCAAAAGCCAGTAGTGGCCCGATTTTATAAATATTTAGAAGCTACATTCTACATTTTTTTTTTTATTTTCCAAAGAAGTTTAAGAATTCTTTTACGGACTTAAAAAGTTCTGATTACTTAATTTCGAAAAAGTTACAATACATGGGTTTCCTTTAAAACATTCTATCAATCTCTACATCATATTTAAACTAGATAATTTTCAATAATTATCACCATGTAGAAGGAAATAAACCTCAATGCGAACGGAAGACGCACCCTACCCGCTCCTGCCCCGACCACTGTAGTAGGTATTACAAAGAATATTAATGTCGGCGCAGACGTTGTCGTCTAATCTAAGTGCTGCAACTTATAAATCGCAATCATATTTCCCACTCACGCTAGGATAGTCACAAGTAACGGGTATCATTGTAGAGTACGGATTCGGTTCGGTTGTTCATTTTAGTGTTAAACGTGGACAGAATGTGACAAACATAAAAGAACACATTCATAAAACAGGAGTAAAACGAATAAAACGTCACTTTACAGTGACGATTGAAAATATAATTTTATCCTTGCCATAAAGAAAAAATTATAAATTGTTATTAAATATTATCTAACTCTAAATTTTACTAAAAAGTAAAATTCAGGAGTGTTTATAAAAATAATAATTTTACATCGGTATGTTCATATAGCAACGATTATAACCTATTAATTGAAAAAAAATAACATTGAACTACGTATTTCCTTATAAATGTGTTTTACCCCATTACTGATGAATGACTAAATTATTAGTACTCAATTTCCATTCTCTTATAGTCCATTAAAGTGTTTCACAAGTATACAGAAACACTTTAATGGAAATATGTAAATGAAGTGAGAAATCGATCAAGAACTGTTTATTTTATTTTAATTTCGGGGAAGTTTTAAGCGAAAATGAGTGTTTAGAAGACACTTCTTAACAAATATATTGTTTTTTTAATCATACTTATCCTTGTCTACGGTGAGGCAAATTGTGGCCATATTCTTTGGTAATTATTCGTAGCTACGTTGTAGAGTTATTTGTTACAAAAAAACAAACAAACAAAGACACTGACATTCATAATATCAGAAAGTATTATTGGATTTTAAGAAAAATTTGGAAGAAAAATATTAAAATGCCCTCTTTACGTACCTTCCTCTTTGTTATCCAAACCAAAAGTGCTATTAAAGAATTTAATTTCCTTCTATGTTACTTACTCTAAAATGTAATCTTTTCTTTAAAAGATACTTCAGTTACAAAATATAAGAGGAGGTTATTTTTTTCCATTAAATTGAATTTTTTTCGTTGATTATGAATGGCATTCATGAATTCTTTGGCAAGCGAGTCCCATTTGTAACGTATATTATATCATATCGATCGAAATGACTCGTTAAATAAATTATAAAAAAACTTTTGTAAATTAATTTCGCCAAAAGCATGTCAAATTTAAGAAAACGTCAGACAAAAAAAGTTTTATGTTGTATAAAACTAAACGAAAAAAAAGAAAGTTTAGGAATATTTTTTAAACTAAATTTATCGTCTCATCATTAACAAAGGTGAATTCCATCGTGATTAAAATAAAAATATATCCAAAGTTAATTAATTATCGAGCAATAAGTTTGCAAACAGCCTGTTTACGATGTTTTATTTATACTTGACTTGATGAATAATATCTACGAGATATCGAATAAAAAGATTGTACTTTAAGTCCATCTCATTGATATCTGCAATCATCGTTAGTTGTAATTGTGCGAAGCCCTTTTTATAAATTTAAGGTTATTACGACTAAGTCTGCAATAAAAGTATTTTGAAAAAGCTATTTACGTCTAATGCGGCGTGAGCTTTTTCTTTACTTAATTAATGTACAAATGGAAAGTTTACCGTCCTCAGACATGGGATCATTTACTCACAGGTGCTGGGTATTACGTTAATAGGAGACACAGACAGAGTGAAGAAGTAACGGACGTAATCAAACAGTAAACCTGTCGCAAGGCTCGGCAGAGAGAAGTGGAGGGAGAACAAAAGTCTGTTAACAAAATTAAGTCTGGGGGGGAGAGGTTGCTGTATATTGCACGTTTCATTGTCTCTCCTATTGTTAGCTGTCCTTGTGCGAAGCTTGTTTTGTACCTAACTCTAGGGTGTGGATAGGCAAATATATTGTGGAATTACTGAAATCTGATTTGTTGTAGGGAATTATCCTCATGTGACAGGAGACAATATAGAGAAAGAGGATTTCCCTGATAAGCTGATTGATGGTGTCCAAAAAATAAATCATATCTCAATTTCTCAATTTGTGTACATCTCAAAGCTGATATCGGGATTTTACAGTTTTATATTTAGAGGTAGACAGGTGTCTGATTCTGCGTGTGTACGTTTATTCTAATGATTGTTACAAAGTAAAAGTAGAAGTCTGGTCATAGATATGTTAGTTACTAGTTTTTTGCGAGTAAAATTAAATAAGAAATAATTTCTTTGAAACAAACAGTCATATCGTCCTAAATATGATTAGTTTTGTTCATTAAAATTTATTATCTCTGATTAGATTCCGCTATTATTAACGTGTATTAAAATGTAGTCTAGATATGTTAAAATAGTATTTAGTAGATTAAGAGGCGCGTCGTGATGTCGATGACAAATATGGGTGCATTCATTATCTTAATTGCCCGAGAGTGTCCTTCGACAAATATATTATCATAAAGATTAAATCATTAGTTTTTTACCCTTTCGTCGTCTTTGGAATGAAAGTTCGTTGTTAAGGATAGAAGTTAATCTTATATTTAGTTCTTGGTTTATTGAAGTGAAATGCGACTAAAATAATATATTGTTTGTTTATTTTGTTTAATATTTTGTTGTAATTTCCTTGTGCCTTAAGGTACTTTTTTAAATATCTCTTCGAAATTACAAATATGTCGAAGGGTCTGTAATGTTTACTTTATTTATTGTTCTGTCTGTACTATAAATATTGTAGTTTAATATATACATTGTTTCATTATAAATCTACCCAGTGAAGCTTAATTTGAAAATCATAAAGAGGCAGTTTGTCGCAAGACCACTCTTTAAAAAAATTGTATATATAAAGTGAACGTTAGATTGTATAATATATCTAATCTATCTGTGTTGTATTTCTATTCTACGATTATTAGTTTCGGAGCTATAAACGCTTAGAATGGAAACTACATTTGACGCAATGTACTTTGAGATTGAACCCGGTCGAATGCCGGCAAAGACGTAATTCTACATCAATAAAACTAGTAAGGTATGAGTAGAACTTGCAATACGGACATAAAAAAAACATTTAAGGGTATATAGACACATATAAACATTTAAGGATACATAAACACATAAAAACATTTATGGGTACATAGCATATATAAACATTTAAGAATAAATAATATATTTTGATTAGATATTTTTATTATAAAAAACTATTTTTTGTGTTTTTGTCCAGCATATCTTTGATAGGTGTAAAATTATCGCATATTTCCCAAAAATTATGAGATTTAGAATCATTGATGTATTTTTCCGGTAAACTTCTAATAACGATTATTTTTTCGTAATTTTCACTGCAGTGTTTTCGGAGTTAGGGAGACGGAGGACATATTTTTGTGGATATTTTCAAAAATATCTTTAGAGCTACCTCACATAAAATTTTGGAAAACATAGCCATATTATTTTCTTTTTAAATTGATATGATGATGTCGCATGATATGTGAAATTAAATTTATTAAAAATAAACAACATTTTTTTCGTTATTTATTACGGAATGCTAAAAATTTAAGGTTGAAAATTAGATTTTATAATTTAAATATTACTGAATGGGCCAAAGCTAATAAGTTCTTGAATATTTTTTAATTAATATCCTATTTATTTACATAACATATATATTTTTTAAATCTGCTCACCAACCTTTAATTTGATTTTAATTTTGATGACTTCATCTAATTTTTTTTTGTGTTGAGCAAAGTGGCCAGTTTTAGCCGTGATATTGTATGGACATTTACCTAAGGGCACTCGGAATATATTTTTTCTGTTTCTGCCGATGAAAAAAATGATTTATGAATGTATATATATATATATATATATATATATATATATATATATATATATATATATATATATGTATGTATGTAGCGTATAGTTTCATTATTAGCAAAACATATTTCGGCTATGAAAAGACATAATTTTTCTTAAAACTAAAAATTATTATTTTTATGCAAAATATTCATTTTAGTATATTTTGCTTTAAAGACACATTTTAGTCAATTATTGACGGTGCATCAGATCAATAGAGTGTTCGATTTTTATTATATATTCAATGTAATTTAGTCATATCGGTAACACTTACTTTGATTGTAATTTATTTTCATTTGTTCGTAATTTGAATAACCTGCGCTTAAATCCTCAAAGCTTTAAGGGTGATATGAAATATATTGATTTTATTAAAACTAGTACGTTCTGAGTGTCTTGTATTAACTGATCCTTAAAGTAGAATTCAGTTATGCACCCCACGTAGGGGCAAAGGCGGCTTCGGGCTAATGGGCTTAACGGCTCTGTAGGGTAGGGGATGGGATGGGCTAGGCGCGCTCTGCTTGTTATTAGGGAAACACAGGTTAGAGCCGTGATTACCACGAATAATGTACATAATTCAACGGTGTCGTTCGGTACGAAATATTTTATGAATATAAACAGTTATAATTTGCATGATCGGAATAGAAGGTATATAAAAGAAACAAGTGGTGTTCCAGAATTTTGGGATTATTCATATTGCATAGATAATTTTAGAATGCTCGCAGTGATTACGTATGACATTTGACTGTATTTAACTGTACGAGTAATGATATATTTAATTGCGTTATTTAAACGTGATGTAACGGCACACCTTTATTAAGCGTAATGGTATACATATAGTTAAATTCGATGTTGACTAATCGTACGCTGTGCCAGTTAATAACATTTTAATTAATTTAACGGTACCTATACAGACTGGCTCGTTCCCTTTAAATGATGAATGTATACTAGGGTAATAAATGTGCTATCTATTTATTTATTTATTCAAATATATAAATCTCTTACTGCTGTAGTGGCACGTATAGCATTTTTTTTTGTTCTCACTATTTATAATTCTATTGTTATTCAATTTTGACCCTTACAGTTTTTACAGTATTGAAATGATCTAGAGCGTTGTGAATAAATATATCGTTATTAATGTGAGTAAGGAAGTATTAATTTTCCATTTTTTAAAGCTTGCTATTCGCTAGTTATTTTACGCCTCAATGTGAAATTTTTAATAATTTTTTTATTCTTTCAAACTACTTGACCTAATTTTAAATGTATTACTTCTCAAATAATATAATAGCGCGCTGAGATATCAATTAAATGTTAAATAGGCCTTGAACTAATTCGAGCTGAATATGCTATATCGGTATACGCACGCTTCGAAGACTCTTCTATTGACATTTTTGGGTTGATTGTGTTGCTGTTTAGTTATGTAAGAAAAGAGCTTGTTCGAATAAAATGGAATATGAAGTAGGGAAGCGAGGGGTTATCGACGTGGCGGATCGATTCCGGAGCGCCGCCGCACCGTGCGCACAGGATACGGTATTTAACATTGTGACCCCGCACTCCTTTGTTGTTGTGCGAGTGTTTTTCCTCGGTTTGAAGACGAATATTTTTCGTAAGTAAAAACAGCAATTTAACAATACAATAAGTACGTCACTTCCTGGGTAATGTTTGAGTTTGATTTTTTTTTCTCCTTAAAGTGGGTTATTCGCAGTGACTCCATTAACAAGGATTTTAACAAGATTTTTGTATCGCCCAAAATAGCCTAGGAAATTAATGAGGGCTAGGCTTACTTATAGTCACATTTAGTATGTTAGAAATGCACGGAATCTGTTTAAGTAAGTTCTCCAATAATCTGGAACTATGTTAGTCATAGAATTTGGAGAAATGTAAAATAAAAAAAAACTACGTTAAAATGCTTTATATTTAAGTATGCCCCGGGAAGATTATTAAAAGACTAACAACTGCCCCGTCTTCGTACAGGTAGGCAGATTTTTCGCGCATTGACACTCCGTGTCAATATATGAAAGCCCACGATTATCATGTTGCTTACTTCAAGACGACATAATTTTAAACTATTCGTTGGAAAACTATGGTATAAGAGAAAAATTTTATTTGTATAAGGTTTAGTGTATTCAGTTATTCAGTTTTACGGTTTGGCTTATTCAGTTTTATGCAATAAGCTCAAAAAAGTGGTTTGAAAAAAAATTTAATCAATAAAACGTTTATTAAGATTTCATGTAATACATTCAAGTATACTGTGTCGGAATTTATTTTAAAACTTAATGAAAATAATAAGATCGACATATATTGTTTCCATGTATTTCTCCCGTGATTTAAGCAGCGCACGCTAAGGTACATCTCCACCGAATGCTTTTTTCCAACTTCATTGGCGTTCATCGTTACAGGTTGGGTAATTGTCATAAAATGCTCGTAAATTATACATCAAAACTTTTCTCAAGAATTTATATATCTGTTAATGGAAACGAACTGAAAAAAAATCAGCTCAGTAGTTAGAGAGACAATCGCTTACATACAGACCGACAGATAGACGCAGAGATGTATTGATTTTTCTAAAACGTATTATCGGTTTTAAACTGAAAAAGCTCGATATATGTTGTACAGGTCATCCAGAACTATCATCCAATATTCTTCGTAGTTTTCACTTATTATTTTTTTCATGCTGGCACCAATTTGCATCCATAAAAGTATTTTAGTTAAAATCCGTACCTAAGATCTTGCAAAGAACTGAAGGTTAAAAAAGAAAATATTCTGATTCTCTCGATAAAAAAATGCAAGATTTATGAAATTGATGGTGACGCCGAATTAATATATTCTCGAATGCCGTTCGAAATGAAGGCCAAAAAAGAAAATATTGTGATTTTCTGGATAAAAAAATGGAAGATTTATGAAACTGAATTACTATATTCTCGAATGCCGTTAGAAATGAAGGCCAAAAAAGAAAATATTGATTTTTTCTGTTTCTGCCGATGAAAAAAAAATTAACGATTTATGAAATTCATAGTGACGCCGAATAACTATATTGTCGAGCGCCGATTTTTAAGTTTTTCTTATGAACGCTCCAAATATATTAGCGTCGATCGATGTTAGATATCGAGTGGTGAGTTTCTAAGGAATTTGGATAGCGCCTCACGTACGAGCTATGCGCGTTCGCGCGTGCTTTTGATATCAAGTTATGTGAATAATTTTAGCATTGCGTTCATCCAATTTTGGACGGTTTTTATAGGAGTGTGTGAGTGTTACGCAAACACGAGAGACCAGTCATGATCGCTAGTTAGAAATCAATTTGGTCAGCGCTGTGACGTGCTAATTGTAATAAGATTTTAATCACATATGGACTACACGAGACACGCGGGCCGCGGGAGGTTGACAAAAACATAAAAATGTTACGTGAATGAAAAAGTTGTGGATTATAATCGAATAGTGTTTTATTAAGGATGAAACATTTTAAAACATGATAGCTGAAAACTGAAAAATGATAATTTTAGGATACAGTAATTGTAATGTGTAAAAAATACGCGTAGAACTCGCACTACGAGGGTTCCATATACATTTTGGCGCTTATAAACATTTAAGGGCTAGTTACCCTTTTCTATTCTTTTTTTATATTCTATTACACTATCTACAAATACAAATTTTTCAAAACGTAAATACCTACTATATAACCTACCAAAAAACTTGGTGCCAATTTCAAAAATTTTAAGATCTAGAATAGTCGTTATACTTTTCCTATAATCTTAACGTTTCCTGTAGTTTTGAAAATGAAGGGTGGGGTGGTGGGTAGTTTTTGCCTATTTTTCAGCAAATCTGAAGATATACTACCTAAAATAGTGAAAACAATATTTTGAGGAATATTGCTAGCCCTTTCAAATGACGCCTCACACTATAAGAATATGAAACAAAAATTTGTTTTTCGAGGACTTTATTTGCATTTCCACTCCTAAAGTTTCCATATAATATTTTAGTGATATGGTGGGTTATATGATTTATGACTATGCCAAATTTCAAGTTTCAACGACAGGCGGTTTCTGAGAAAAACGGCCGTGACTGACAGGCATACAGTTGAGTAATGTTATATGGGTTCCGTTTTTCCTTTTTAAGATAGGAAAACCTAAAAATGGCTGAATCGCGCTTCAGAATATGTATGTCTGTCTATTGGTATCGTAGGCGTAAATTACCTGAAATAGTTTTAATTTAAAGTTTTGATGAAATCATCCTGACTTTAATTGACAGAGGGCCGGACATGAAGGTTTCCTTGATTCACTAACATAATGGTTTCTTGATTTACTTCGGACGGTACCTTAAAATGAGATTATATGAAAGTGAATCTCAGCAATTATTGCAAGTTTAATGCACTATTTTGTCGATATGCAATATTTAGTGAAAGTATTTATAATGAAAGTAAGTGGAAAAATGATAATTTTTTCTATAAATCAATTTATATCAACGTTGTATTTACGTTTTAAACTTTTGATTCGTATTTACCTCTCGATTTTCCCTTGTGCGATGCACGCTTTGGCAAAGCTTTGCATATAGTGTTGAAGGCGCCGTGTGTTTTGTGCATGCATCACGCATAAGCCACTGGACGGATTTAAACGAGACTGCAGCTTTATACCTAAGAAGCTCGGTCAACATCTCAATCATCTTCATTATTCCTATGTGCACTGAGCTGTAGAGGTGCGCAAAATCTATCAGTGAAAAGAAAAGCGTGATATATATCATTTGATTGGAAAGATATATATCACTCGTTTATATCTCTAACTCAGTATCTCAGTACTCCGAGTTATTAACGAAATTATTTATTACGCATGCTTCGAACAATGGTCATACAACATGGTCAAAAAAAAGTAATGACTGAACATTACGCATTATTTTTTGAAAACAAAATTAAATTTTACAAAAGTATCCACTTTATTTTGCTTAATACTTTGTAGGATTAGGAATTAGGACTGTCAACCTAGATTCAAATTAAACATAAAATAAATTGTTTGACGTATTTATACAATTTTAAATGGTAATTTTGAAATGAAACAAAAAACGTGTCTGTTTACGTAAATATTTTGAGTTAACTAAACTATACTTTATCACAGCGTTAACATTCGATAGCGAGTAGCTACGTCGTCTACATATATCCAGTTGCATATTTGACTAAACAGTTCGATCATTTTCTTTCTCTTTCATGTAACGTCAAAACGTGTAATTTTATATACTCACGATGCGACGAGTGATTGAAATGATTGACTTGGTGAAACGAAAAAGAACGCCAATCGCTCCGAGCTAGTGATATACTGATGCATTTTGATTTCAAGTGAGCGAGTGATAGCTATGATCATAACATATGAGCTATATCTTATATCTCTCACTCATGAGTTACACATCTCTAGTGAACTGAAGAAACAATAACTCGTATGAATATTAAATTGTTTTTATATATTTGAATCTTATAAATATTAAACTTGAATTGACTCGTATGAATATTAAACTGTTTTTATATGCTTTCGCAGTTAAATTACAAAGCGCGGCAAAGGCAAAAACTTCATTTTTACATTTTTCTGTATATAAATATAAAAATTCTTTCCAGAATTTACACTAAAAGGTACTCTAAAACATTTTACTAGCATCACATAATTTAAATAAAAAAGTAATATTAAAAGTCGTCTTGCGAAGGCACTAAGTGGCGTGCTCCTTTCGGTCGCTAAATAGTCACTCACGACGGGAGGCTACTTATGTTTGACTATGATTAGCACTTTTGAGGATGGATTGATGCAACGTATTCTCGTCAGAGTACACTGGGTTTCGTGAGGGCAATTTTCGGTGTTTAAATTTGTTGCATTTGATGCAAATTAGAAGCAACGTTGCAATTGCGCCACACTATCATTTTTATTTAATATAATTGGTTTAATGGGATGTTTAAAATAATAAATTATAAATAAATATATGGATTTCTATACAAATGTTTCACAAGATATTCTCGTAGAGAATTTATATTTCTGAACATAGTGAAGCAGGAAGACGAATTATAAATCTATAATAATTAAGTTGCATGACAACACTAACAAATATACTTTTTTTCAAATAATTTTGTATATACAAACTGTTTTCGTATGTATGTATATTTTAGTGCACAAGGGTCTTTCGTTTGTTTCTCTAGAAGTAACAATTTTTATATAACAAAAAAATGAAATGAACTACTGCATTTGAAGATTAGGTACTTCACTTTAAAGATATTATATTTTGCAGTATCGTCTTTCAAAGTAGAAATTTAATCTATTTATACAAAAAAAAAACAAAGTTTAATTTAAACAACTACGAGAAAAATATTGGATCTGTTCACTTGTTTGTAGGTAAGTACATTCTTATATAGGCCCCAATCAATTTTTGTGGATTTTAAAGGAAACTATTATTTTATGTAATTTCTATATAATAACCAGATTCTATGTGTATAGTTAGATTCACTGTATTCTTGGTATATTGAATGAACTTCGGAAAATTATAAAAAATTATTAAAAAATTAGGGAGTTATGAACTTTAAATTTAATGGTAGTAGTAGAGTGGTCTCTCTGATTCACTCTCGTAAAATACAATGAGCATCACTGAAAATGGCATGCAAATTCAGTATTGCCGTCCTTGTCTTAACATTTAATTTAAAACTATAAATTCGATCAATTTTCAAAATTTCTCAAACTTTTTTCACTCCCCATCAACTCGTACCTTGAAATCATGATTTATGAATTGAAAAAAATAGTCAAATACCTCATTAGAGACATCAGTATAAGACCTAAGAGTGCAAGAGTGTGCTACTTTTAAAAGGATTTTTATACATACTAAAACTTTTATCGTATTAATTATTAGTATTAATTATTAGTAAAAAGGTTCACCCAAAATCTATAAATACATTAGTTTATAAAGAGTAAGTAATATATATGAATTTATGGTTTTTTGGTACAATCTCAAGTATTATGGCTTGTCATAATTTAGGGCAAAACAAAAATAACAAAATGAAAGTAAATACTTATTATATATAATATTTTTGGTATTAAGAATTCACGTACATAACTTTGTTTATCGGCATACATATTCTAAATCCAATAACCAAAATCATAACTGTTAAGTTGGCCGACATTATTTTAAAATATGGCTTTGTATGCATAAAAACAGGCAACGGCGTGATTTCATATTTTCAAGATTTGCGGTTAACACAACCTTCACTAAAATTGAGGGTCAATGTACTCCGTATACTTTATTGAAAGGAAAAATAAATTTTCATTCGCTTCGAAACTTGTAATTGTATTGGGAATATAGCTCTATTCGTTTGGGGACTTCGAATGGGACTTGCCGGGGCGCTCTACGTTGCCTCGAGTTTGTTGGTATCGGTTTTTCTTACTATCAGCTTTGCCCAGTTGCGACGCAACCGGTCAAAGTTGAAACAACTTTTATTTAGTATTCATAAATTAATAATAAAACATTAGCCAGCAGTTGGTTAAAATCTTTACGGCGGCTGTAATTTTTTTCCGTATCGACTGATGGTTACTTTCCAATTCGGCTCAGCGCGGTACCCGCATAATAGAAGAAACCCTCGAAAACAAAATACGTATTACGCTTTAATTAGTTCGAATATTACATTTGGTTATAAAACTATCATTAAATTGATAGTTTATTGGTTACAAGCGATTGTGTAGTACAAGATTTTATGTTATAAGTGTAGTTTTGTAACATAAAATCCATTTTGTAACATAAAATCGCTTGTAACCAAGAAACGATAATAATTAGCTATATGCACCATTGATATAGTATAGTGTACAAGTCAATTTTGTAACATGAACTCGCTTGTAACCAAGAAACGATAATAATTAGCTATATGCACCATTGATATAGTATAGTGTACAAGTCAATTTTGTAACATGAACTCGCTTGTAACCAAGAAACGATAATAATTAGCTATATGCACCATTGATATAGTATAGTGTACAAGTCAATTTTGTAACATGAACTCGCTTGTAACCAAGAAACGATAATAATTAGCTATATGCACCATTGATATAGTATAGTGTACAAGTCAATTTTGTAACATGAACTCGCTTGTAACCAAGAAACGATAATAATTAGCTATATGCACCATTGATATAGTATAGTGTACAAGTCAATTTTGTAACATGAACTCGCTTGTAACCAAGAAACGATAATAATTAGCTATATGCACCATTGATATAGTATAGTGTACAAGTCAATTTTGTAACATGAACTCGCTTGTAACCAAGAAACGATAATAATTAGCTATATGCACCATTGATATAGTATAGTGTACAAGTCAATTTTGTAACATGAACTCGCTTGTAACCAAGAAACGATAATAATTAGCTATATGCACCATTGATATAGTATAGTGTACAAGTCAATTTTGTAACATGAACTCGCTTGTAACCAAGAAACGATAATAATTAGCTATATGCACCATTGATATAGTATAGTGTACAAGTCAATTTTGTAACATGAACTCGCTTGTAACCAAGAAACGATAATAATTAGCTATATGCACCATTGATATAGTATAGTGTACAAGTCAATTTTGTAACATGAAATCGCTTGTAACCAAGAAACGATAATAATTAGATATATGCGCCGTTGACATAGTGTATATGCCAATCTTGTACGATAAAATCGATTGGTAACTAACAAACTATAATAATTATCTATATATATGCACCATTGACATAGCGTGCAAGCCAATTTTGTCACTTAAGGTCGCTTGTAACCAAAAAACGATCAGGCCTACACTGGTTTTTCTCTCTAGAGTTTGAATGTGGTTTCTGGTAGTTTTAGAGGTGCTGATTACGGGAAGAATATCTAACACTTCACATTTTTTTTATTGAAATAATTTCGGCAAATATTCATTTTTTTCCATATCAACTGATGGTTATTTTCCTATTCGTTTTAGCGCGGTACCCGAATAATAGAAGAAACTCTTGAAAACAAAATACATGTTACGTTTTGAATTAGTTCGAATATTACATTTGGTTATAATACCATCATTGAATTGAATTCAATTTGTGTATTAGGTATATGTTATTGAAATAATTTTGGACAAATAAGTGATTTTTTCCATTTGTCTCGCTTCAAAATTGTCGTGCATTGACTATGCTTCTTTATAGTATTTCTGTTGTAGGTATATCAACAATAATGTTGATTTCAATTCTCACATATTAAATTCATCGTTAAATTATGGTTTAATCAGAGATTGGGACGAATTTTGGGTTTTATATGAGGAAAATAAGCTATAAATGATTAATAGAATCAAAAGAAAACAATCTTCGTGTCCTTTCATGTACAATGTTACCTTAAAAATCACTTTGTATCGTGTGTCAAGCAATAATATTAAAGAAAACAGTGAATACACAAATAAGTATTTCTTTTGTTTTTAGTACAAATAATTTTAATTATATTAAAAAAAATGAAAATTTTAAATAGAAAATTTTGTGTAATGTTTATTACAATTAATTGTTGGTAATAAAAAAGCAACGGACATTTATATTTCACTTCTGTTATGTTCGGTGCGGATATGTAAGGAAACGTTACAGAAGTAGAATATAATTTTTAAAACGTGGATATTTTTTTAGAATTTAAAAAAGCAAACCGTTCGCTGAATACGAATGATAATCAGGAAAGATCAAAAAATAAAATACAATTTGTAACCAAAACAAAAAAGGGCTAACGAGCAAAAATTATTTGTTAAATATATCAATAATAGTTAAGAAATCAAAATAACAATAATGATCTAGCGAAGTACATAATCACTTTTTAGAAACGATAACCAAACGTAGTCAATACCGTAGTTTTTTAATGTGTAGCCATTTCCCAAATTAATTAAACGTAGCTAACTGACGGAACGAATGTCAGTGGAAATATATTCCTTTCGTGTTCTCAAATATTCATAAAAACAAATATGTTATATGTTCAATATATCAATAATAGTTAATAAGAAATAAAAATAACATTAATAATCTAGCGAAGTATATAATAACTTTTTAGAAACGATAACCAAACGTAGTCAATACCGTAGTTTTTTAATGTGTAGCCATTTCCCAAATTAATTAAACGTAGCTAACTGACGGAACGAATATCAGTGGAAATATATTCCTTTCGTGTTCTCAAATATTCATAAAAACAAATATGTTATATGTTCAATATATCAATAATAGTTAATAAGAAATAAAAATAACATTAATAATCTAGCGAAGTATATAATAACTTTTTAGAAACGATAACCAAACGTAGTCAATACCGTAGTTTTTTAATGTGTAGCCATTTCCCAAATTAATTAAACGTAGCTAACTGACGGAACGAATATCAGTGGAAATATATTCCTTTCGTGTTCTCAAATATTCATAAAAACAAATATGTTATATGTTCAATATATCAATAATAGTTAATAAGAAATAAAAATAACATTAATAATCTAGCGAAGTATATAATAACTTTTTAGAAACGATAACCAAACGTAGTCAATACCGTAGTTTTTTAATGTGTAGCCATTTCCCAAATTAATTAAACGTAGCTAACTGACGGAACGAATGTCAGTGGAAATATATTCCTTTCGTGTTCTCAAATATTCATAAAAACGAATATGTTATATGTTCAATATATCAATAATAGTTAATAAGAAATAAAAATAACATTAATAATCTAGCGAAGTATATAATAACTTTTTAGAAACAATAACCAAACGTAGTCAATACCGTAGTTTTTTAATGTGTAGCCATTTCCCAAATTAATTAAACGTAGCTAACTGACGGAACGAATGTCAGTGGAAATATATTCCTTTCGTGTTTTCAAATATTTACAAAAGAGTATGTATTAAATGATCAATATATCAATAATAGTTAATAAGATATCAAAAATTTAACGAAGTATGTAATAACTTTTTAGAAACAATAACCAAATGTAGTCAACGCCATTGTTTTTGAAGTGTAGCAACTGCCCAAATTAATTAAACGTAGGCTGTTAACTGACAAAACGAATGTCAATGGATATTTCCCACACATTCATTTTATGTTGTTAAATCTTCATAAACGCGTTTGTGTAATATGTTCAACATATCAATAATAGTTGATAAGAAGTCAAAATAACAATAAAAATCTAATGAATACTTCATTAGAATTAGAAGAATCATTGAATAATACTTGATAATTAATTTTTAGAAACAATTGCAAAACATAGACAATATCGCTCTAATTAATTAACTGGGGGAACGAATGTCAATGGCAATATTTTCTTTTTTATTATCAAAGTGAATATCTTTGTCTCTCTTAGGTTTTTACTTGGCTTGTTTCCATGACTCTGTCAGGCCTGCAAGATTTATTTAATTACTATTGTTATCTATATATAAATAGGATGCAACGAGACAACCTGCAGGTATTTTTTATCTTATTTCTTAAAATTTCCTTAAGAATAGCATTTGCAAACTGTTAAGAAAAATAACTTGATTTCATAAAAAAAATACAACATTCCTCATTTTTCCTGTATATAATTTAAGTAAAATGTTTATGGAGCTATTTTTTTCATTTTCTTTATTTAGAGAGGTTATTTTTGTTCTTGTAACATCTGGATCTAACACTATGTGGACGTTTGCCGGTCTCCTTTGCATACTTCTTATCCAGCGTAGTTTCTGAATGTGTACAGTTTAAGTTAATGACATGTAATGTTGACATTTCGTTTAATCCATTTTTATAGTTTAGTTACGTCGCGGTGTATATGTTTGTTAAAGGATCGAACCAAAATAGTCGGATCAATTTAAACAAGACTTTTAGTGAGATGATGCCTGGAATTCAGGTTAAATTTAGGCTACATTTATCTCATTCAAATATTTCCATAGGCATTTTAAATTGAACCCCGGGCTTTCATGCAATTAGAGGCGAGTGCGCGATACGAGACTGATACAGTGGTTAAAGGAACACTCCACGGCATTATTCAAGCCAATGCACGCGAACCCGCGGAAAGCTAGTAGTTGAGTAAGCCTGTATTAATAAATTTATATCAGCGACTTACGAAGAGATGATTACATATTCAGTTCGCTAACAGTATAAAAATATTTCGGTCTTTTTTGTTTAAAAAATAAAAACGAATCTTGCTCGTGCTGTGCTCGTGTTAACTATTCCGAAGACTAATCTTTGGAGTGCGGTAATATTTTTACTTTTATTTCTTTTTGCACTAGGTATAATTGCGACTTATTAAATTTCTGCTTAAAGACCCATTATTTAAGACACTTCGAATGCCTCTCATTGTTCTCTAAAAACGTACGGGTGATTGAGTAATTTGAGTTCATTGACAAAGCGCTTTAATCGGCAGCTTACGAGACTGAATTTAACGGATTTACAACTTTACATTGATTTATCGTTTCGTAATCGCACCGGACTTGTACGCTTCCCGTCCGCCTGCCGTGACGTTTTGTTTGTCATACGCAATCGATCAAAGATTACGCTCCGCTTCGAACGTTTCGTTGTCCCCGAGATAAGATGGATCGAGTTTTTTTTCGTCGTCTAAAATTCGTCGGTTGTCAATTAGATAAGAGGGCGATGCTCATGGTGGTTTAAATGTTCCGATTCGTTGCCAAGTAGATTGGTCCTGGATGTGTGATGGTAGATTTCGGCGTGTACGAGTACACGTGTGTCGTTTCGATAAGAAGGTTGAGAGCGACTATGGGATCATTTTTTTCATTTATTTCATACGTGATTTGTGGTTTGATAAAATTAAATTCCAGTAACACATTATGTAACATTCCGACGTATTACACTAAAAGGGAATTATTAAAGCTTTTGATGACGATGAGCGTACCCGTTAGGTAATTTCGTAACGTCCATCCGTCTGTCACATTCTGTTAGTTAATATGCTTTACATTTTGTAAGTAAATGCTTAATTCATATTAAGATTTTAGTTAATATGTAGAGAAATCCAGGATATTTGTTTCCTTTTACCTCCCCATACATGTAACCAGGAAGCGAAAATTGTTATTTCATGTTTAAGCTCCATTGTTTATATATTAAGCTTAAACATAGGTGCAACGGCTACCTCGCGCTCTCTATTCCAACCCCCCCCCCGCCCCCGCCCTCGATTTTCCAAACGCTGGTTAGAAAAAATTGAGAGTATCCTGTATATCCGCATTTAATTAAAATTTTCAAATAAAATTATTTCTATTGCGTCAACACTACGGAACCCTACTTTGTGCGTGACCCGACACACGCTTAACCGGCTTATTTTAATAATTTTATGTCATATATTTATTTTGAAACCGAAGAATTTGAAATTTTGATACTAACCTTTGTTAGGGCAAATTAAACGTCTCAATATTTAAATAAAGTTTTATTGTTTTTTTTACAGGTAAGACAACATCCGAATAAAAGAAGTACATCTCATCCGGTTTGGGTTTCACGTATGTATTTATGTAGTAATATAGTACAGAAGTATGTGTCAATATGTTTTTAATGTTATTTTCTAAGTTGTATGCGCAAATTTCATAAATTAAATCTATAATTTCTCCTAGTTATGATCATATCATTTGACACGCATACACTCCATTAAACAGGTGTTCTTTGGCAAAACGATCGACATCAAAGTACTTATCTATAATGCAAGTGGTATTAGATATTTATAGAACTAATCGCAAGTGCGCTTAATCTTATATCCGCTAGTTTAGATAAGGTCTCAGGTCCTCATGTTTCTTATAATTAATTTGGCTGCGAATTTGTTGCAGACTGTAGTCACTACGAAATGATTGATTAAGAGTGCTCGGGTCAAAGGTTGTTGTGGGGTATATAAAATTCGATGTAGAGAAGTTAGCTAATAAGTTCCTTATCTGTCAAAACATATTGTCAATAAAGACCAACATGCAGTATTCAGCTTAACCACCAGTCTCTATTCCACGGAATGTTTTTTTTAGTTATTATTATTCGTGTGCTAACACATATTTATAGGAGTTTATTCCTTAAGAATAGATTATAGCACCCAGTATAAAGTTTTATGACGAGTAAAATCAGATCTTCAGAGCGTCAAAAAAAGTGTAACAATTTGTAAGTTTGGATGCAGGAGGTAATCTCCGAAACTACTTATCCGATTTAAAAATTTCTTTCACCAATATTTAGAAAGGACCTTCAGGATGGACATAGTTTGTATATTATCCTGTTAAATTGTTTTTTCATATATTTTAAAGAAGTTAAATTTTATAAGTTTGGATGGATCGATCACCGAAACACTCATCCGATTTGAAAAATTCTTTCATTAATATTTAGAGAGGACTTTCAAGGATGAACATAGGTTGTATATTATCCCGTTAAAAAAGATTTTCATGGAGATCAGTTTTGCAACGCAAGTCAACGAAAATCAGTCGAGTGAATGCGTTTCTTATGAACGCTGCCTTAACGGTAAGAAATATATTGATATTTATATAGAGTGTTACCTATTGTATACATTCCAAGACAATCGTAATTAAGGAGTAAAGTCCAGTGGCGCGTCGGAGCTAACACGCACAATGTTTTTTAAAATTGCTATCATAAGATTTTGGACACGAATATAGAAAAAAATAAATAAATTTCAGGATTATTAATTTTGTAATGATTAGGGTGTTGAAAGACAGAGAAAAAAATGTTTATCATACTTACATACTCATGTAAAAATGTATTTGTAAAGGATTTCTATTGCTCTGAATTATTATGTTTACTTAGTTGCACTCGCATGTCACTCGGTGCATTGAAAACTTTATGGATGGATTTTGAATTATCAAACGATGGGTACATGTGTTAATTTCGGCGTCTGTTACCCATCGGCATTTATTGGCTTGTGGACTTTTAGGTATAAAAGGAGCCGCTAGTAGTACCGTGCAAATATGCTATTAATTTAATTTTTTTTAACACCTGTGTGAAGTGTTGTTTTTAGGATTTTTATTCTTTATCACAATTTTTCGTTTCATTTTACAACACTCTGTTAAGCAATTCTTGTAAAGAACGAAAATATAAGAAAGAGAGTGCAATAGTGTGTTGTGCGTTCAGTTTCAGTGACGTAATATTAAATAGATATATCATTAGCGCTGTAAAAATGATCCTCAAAAGGCAAAACAATTGACTTACCTTTATTACAACTATCTCTTTAATATACGTTCTTTCTTCGATTCACTATCTTACGTAGTCCGCGTATGAACGCTACCTGGAGCCACTTTGTTATGATGTAATACATTTTTCATTATTGTAGAAGTTGAAATTCGAGTATTTATAGTTCGTTGGCTGTGGGCCATTCGATAATATCAATTCAAAGCTGTATTAGACTTACGTTACGCTGATGCGTAATTTGGACAATATAATTAGTCTTTATGCTGTGGACATTTATTCCCATCCGATGTGTTGTGAATAGCTTTTGAACCATTCAGTTGATTTATTTCTAGATCCCTTATGCAGGATACTAAATATTAAGGGGATATTCCTGTTTTAGACGGGAAAATAGACTTATTTTTACAAATTTTTTTAAAGAAAAAATGAGTTAATATATTTATGGTGTTTCTTAATGTTTAAATTATATCGTCGAATTTTTTTGTGAAACTGTGTGTGAGTGCTATTCCTTTTTGTCAAACATTCAGGAATATCTGAAAGTACAAAATTGTAGGGATATTTAATCGGCAAAGGTGCCGATTAAATATCCCTACAAATTTGTACTTATATATAAATTATTATAGATATAAAAATTGGTTTTAAAAATAATGGCGGTCATTTAAAAAGAAATTAATTGTTCAGTACCAAAAAAGGGAATACCCCAAGTAGCAAATGTCGCATTCGTCATCGGCACGGTGGCCAGAGCTCTTGCTGGGGCGACCTTCTACGCTAATTCTAGTGTATCGAGCGACGATCGGCGCCTATTATTAGATCGCGTGCCTGCTGCACATCGACAGCATGCATTCTTGGAGTGGCGGTTCTGTCGGCGCCAGACATTCGCAGCTCTGTGCTGCGGATTATATTCTCGGGCTCTTCCAATGTCGATCTGATTCGTCGGAGATAGATTACCTGAACGATCGTGCTTGTTAATGCTAAAAGCTTTCGTTCTATACAGATAACAATGTACTTTTTAGGGTTCCGTACTTCAAAAGGAAAAGAGGTACTCTTGTTAGATCCCTCAAACATCCGTCCGCTTGTGTATCACAGCTATTTTTCACAGAAGAACTTTAATTTGACATAGCAATGAAGTTTTTTGCGCATTACCTCACATTATTCAAAATAGTAGAACCTAAAAAATGTTTGCCTGAGAATTACGGAAGGGGCAAATTAAAATAAAAAGGAATGCTTTTGGCCGTCTTGGGCATCATTTAAGCCTCCTTAGCATGTCATAAATTATTTTTATTTCCCAAAACGCTCACAAAACATGCCCGTTCATATCTAATCTTAAGTAAAAATGTAAAAAAACATAGCCTTACTAGAAGTTTACCGGGAAACTCTATCGATGATTCTAAGTCTTATAGTTGTTGAGAAAATCAATATATTTTATGTCTGCGAAAGAAATGCTATGCAATATATTTACATGGCGAAAAATAATATCAATATTTGTGAATATTTTAAGAGAAATACTAAAAATACACTGTGCGAGTTCTACTTGGGTTTTTTTACTATCTCGCAAGGGTCCGTTTTCGTGCCATACCGAACTGAGAGAGCGATAATTTATAGCAGTTATGTCTTAAGATCCGATCCTTGAACAGTTGTAAATATTCGGATAGTGCAGTATTTCTTATTGTAAATGTAAAAAAAGTAATATTTCGAGTATATATGCAGTTAGTCGAAATATAAGCAAACCCATGGAGCTACGAGGGTGAGTCAAAAAGTTCGCAAAATAGAGGGGTGGTGGTTGCTTACCCATATAATTGCTAATGAGAGACTCACTACGAGTATCGGTACTAAGTTTCAGTTTAATTGTGTCATTAGCCTCTAAGCTACTATCGATCGTGCGACTCATTCTAGAAGAAATCATCAACTAAGGAGAAAATCGTATTTCGACCTATCATGAAGTGCCTGACAAAGCAAGGAAAAACTCCACAAGTCATTTTAAATGAGATGTTATTGATTTTCTCAGGCTCTTGCCCTACTAAAACCATGATTTACAAATGGTATAATATCTTCAAACAGGGCTGATATTCGATCGAAGGCGACTCACGCTCAGGACCGCCGATAGATGTCTGAGCGTGAGTTACCGATAGATGTCTGAGCGTGAGTCGACCTCCTCGAACATTGTTGTATTTGAAGATGCTGGATTAAAGAAGAAGCATTTGGGAGAAATGGTTGAAGATCTTCTACGCCCTTTTTGAATATACTTATTGGCATATTAAAAGTCAGCGAAATATAGGTGCTGAGAATTCTCATGCCATCGCAACAGCAAAACAATGCGTCAAGCGACACGTTAGAATTAAACGAATGAAAAAGTCGTAGTGGCGGTTTTCTAGGGCACAGAGGGTATTTTGCTTATTGACTTCAAAGACAAAGTAGTTTTTATAACGGGAGACTACTACGCTGGTCTATTGGAGAAGCTTAAAGAAGCATTAAATGAGAAAAGGCGAGGGGAATTAGTGAAAGCTGTGCTGCTTTTGCATGACCATGCACCTGTACCCAAGAGTCATGTTGCGATGGCTGCTTTTCACGAGTGTGACTTTTAATTATTGCAACATCCATATTACAGCACGGACTTGGCCCTTGCGACTATTATTTGTTCCATTCTTTATCTTGAAAATAAGTTGAATTGCAAACCGAATTTTTTTCAACTTTGTGGGAAAAAATTCGGTTTGCAATTCAACTTATTTTCAAAATAAAGAGAAAACAGTTTTTTTGAGGGTATATATAAATTAATTGACCTTCCTTCCACGAACTTTTTGATCTCCTCTCGTACGAACCCACTAACGATAGTGATATTTTTATCGCTTCACTATACGACATACAAATAATTCTTGTGCATTACAAGTAGAAGGATGGAGAACGAAACAGACGACTATCTCTTCCGCTCCCCGCTGACTTCATCTCTGTTCTGGGCCGTCGTCGTGGTACTCATAATTGTTTATCTTATACGACGACTTCTCCATTAAATCCATCGTGCATCGGCAAGACAGTTGTAACTGTATGGGTGGGATATACAAATATATATGTATATGTATATATATAGATATATATATGTATATATATAGATATATATATGTATATATATATATATATATATATATATATATATATAAAACTAATTAAATATACATCATGAATGACGAGTTGGCGACAAGAACTGAAGGTATCAAAAAATAGGATTTTATCATTGCTTACGATGCCTAGCCCGAGACAGTACAATGTTATAAAAAAGGTATGTAATTCAAGAAAAAGCCGTTTCTTTTCTTTCACGAGCGGTAATAAGCAGGCTTTGTTTTATTTTTTGTTTAATTCCAGCTTATACTAAATTTCGCTTAAACACATTTAGAAGGCGTCTTGAAATGTACGTAACAAATTGTATGCCATTTTTTATCCCGACCAAGGTCTGAGCTCTGCATAATTGTGATTGTATACTTTAACTGATGTTTCTGGACAATGTGCCTAGTCACTTGTAGAGATGGTCATTAAGCAACGAACGTGTTATATTGAACCTTTTACGACTGTGAGATCATTGGAAAATGGTCAATTCTGGTTGATGAGTATGCTAATGAAAAACATATGCTGGTGAGGAAGTTTTTGTGAAAAGTGTTTCGAATAATAAAATAATTGTTAATTTGTGACCGACCTTAAAGAGATGATTGTTAGTTTGAGGTTAGTTATTATTCGTGCGTTCTCGAAAATTGTCGGAGTCTCTGATATGAAAGTCTCGGAATCTCTGATATGATAATTATATAAGTCCGAACCTATGGATCTATTATTTAGATTATATGTCTTTGTATTTCACGGGGGGTGGTGGGGGGGGGGTGCAGTATGTTTTAAATTTTTAAAGTATTTACAAAGTTTATGTATTCAAATTTTGTTTAGTTATGAAATCTACTATTTTATGTTCTTTCAATATGATATAGATGTAATTAAAGTTGGGGAATAATTGTCATAAAAATAATCCGTAACTGTTTAAGAATTTGAAATAAAATAAAAACATCACAGGTCAAGCTGTATTTTATAGTGAAATGTTTAAAATATTTTGAATTATTTCATCATGTATGCGGTATGCGGTGGAAATTTGTGTATTATAAACCTTCAGTTACTTTATTATAGTTACAGTAACCAAAATTCCACAATGGATAGACATAAAGAATTTTGTATAACTTCATTAATTTTTTGTATATTAATAACATTCTTGAATACTTCAAGAATGATACCTGGTGCCGGTATTTGCGTTTCGATGAAATATGCTAATGCTACGAAAATATTAGCATTTTACACCAGGTGTAGGTGTGTCAAATTCAAATTCATCATGTTTTAGCTGATATTTGCTTTTAGTAGTGATGCGGTATTTTGGAAGAAATCTTTTTATTCCTATAAAATCGAAAACCTTGCCATATCGCAAAGCCAAAGAAAGTAGCTGGAACTGAAAATATACTTACTATGTATATAAGAACCACTTGACAACTCATTGGAGTGAAACTATTTAAAACTAATTCGCCTTAACAATACCAAGCTAAGTAGCGGGCAATTCTTTGTTTATTTCATTAACGTGAATAATTGTGTGTTAATAAAACATGATAAGTTTGAAAACAAAAATATATACATTTCAAACAAATGACTCAATATATTAAATGAAATGCATGAATGATAATATAACATTGAATATATTTGGCGTTAATTTTGTAGAAATTCATTATTCACAATTAAATGAAACTACGTGATGTAGTATTATTTCTACTTTCTTTAATTTCTTTACCACGACCTAGGTTTCGTTGTATTACAACATCTTCAGATGGGATATTAGAAAAGATTAGCAAAGATGGGATATTAGCAATATTTGCTAATATCCCACCTGAAGATGTTGTAATACAACGAAACCTAGGTCGTGGTAAAGAAATTAAAGAAAGTAGAAATAATACTACGTCACGTAGTTTCATTTAATTGTGATAATATAATGTTTCTCATATTTATTTTAATTGTTGCTAATACGCTCGTATTACATCGGCATTTGTGGCGTAACCAGTGTGAAATAAAAATACGACTGTAAGGTTAAAGTTAAATCTATTATATCTTTGAAAAGACAGAATGAAACTTTGTATAATTTATATTGAAAGAAAGTATATACAATTGGTTATATACTATTTTGTATATTTGTCAATAATGTATACAGAATAAGATTGATGTAAAGAATTACAGGAAGTAAAATGCAGAAGTGAAATGTGGTGATGCTAAAATAGTTGAAAGAAAGAAATGCAAAGCTGATGGCGACAATATATAAATCCCACGCGAAATAATATAATGCACACCCGCCACTCAAATACAATTTCTGGGAATGTTTGGATTGGGTAGATTCGACAAATCAGTGTATATGGAGAGTGGTAACCGAGGAGACTGCCGCTCGAAGTGCTACCGCCGGCGCAGTTACACAGCAAATAATTGCATGCTTTGCCATAGAGAAAATAATAGTATATCATGGTTAATCATGTTTAATTGCTGCTAGTCTATATTGTTGGAAATTAAATATTCGAATATCGTGATCTATTATATTTCGATAAAATATGTCGATACAATGATTGGATATGAGTAAGAAGTTTGTATTTATGTTCAGTGCTGATCGAATTCTATTCTGTTGCTCTAAAAGTATTGTACATAGACTCGTTATTCAAATTCCACAATTGTGATATGAGTTTCAAATTCTAATCAACTTTTAACACGTACTATATTGTGCGGAAGACACAGTAGTGGGGATCGCGTTTATCATATCAATGTTGCCAATATTTACTCTGATTTTTTAGATATTCTTATCAGGATCAATTGTAAAGCGCCGTGATTGATGATCGACGCCGGGCCGCGCCCTATTTAGTTTACTGTTCATTAATAGTACGAGTAAGACGGTCAACGACGGTGGACCAAAATCTAAAGGGGTAAAATATTGTAGTGCAAAGTCTAAAGATCAACTAGGCAGGTATTGTCTCGCTTAAAAATATTTTTTAGCCTGTTAGAAATGGACGTGATATTCTTAGCATAGTGAATAGCCAATCAGATGCTGATAAATTTAAGTAGTATAATTATTTTCAAAACCTTTAAAATAAATATTTAATTCATACAAGTTTTATGTTAGAGAACTACTATGTAATGGATATATAAGAGTGGGTGTCTCTTATTCTACTACGCCATATTTCAATGAAGATG
This sequence comes from Druceiella hillmani, assembly GCA_039881145.1. Classification (NCBI taxonomy): domain Eukaryota; kingdom Metazoa; phylum Arthropoda; class Insecta; order Lepidoptera; family Hepialidae; genus Druceiella; species Druceiella hillmani. Next base: position 16,940,768 of record JAYKKI010000023.1, read on the forward strand.
CGTACTGTGGAGACGTATAATCGTAGCGCATCTCGACCATCACCAGAAAATATCAGCACTATAATATAGGCCTCTTCACTGGAAGCTCACATGATTTTGTAATGGAGATGTTAACACCTTATGTTAGGTAGGAGATATATATATTGGCTTGTCAAATAGACAAATTTGTGCTACTTCCTTAGGACGCTTAATCAAGGGAAGTGGTATTTCAACTCAAGCACGTCTGCCACGACATGGAAGTATCTTTCGCACATTAGTCGTAACCTTAAGATGGTTCGTACTATCAGTTGGGTTGAGTATGGAAATTGGGAAAACAACTATATAACTATATTTTTCATCCGAGAACAGCGGTAAGACTTCGACTTTTAGTCCGTTTACGTCGCTGCCAGATTCCGTCAAGAAAATATGAAAGGATTGTTTCGTTATTTCTTGTTATTCCATCAAGAAAATATGAAAGGATTGTTTCGTTATTTCTCGTTATTCCATTAAGCAAATATGAAAGGATTGTTTCGTTATTTCTCGTTATTCCATTAAGCAAATATGAAAAGATTGTTTCGTTATTAATCGCCTTTATTAATTTCTAATGTTTGCATGGTAATGACGTGGCAATTGTTGCTTTTTCTTCATACGTTAGGGTTTTTAGGATTCCTACAAAAACTAAAATACTGTTTGGAAACAGCTTGATTAGGTCTGCATTTGGTTATTTATTGTATGTTTTATACCGTGTTTTTTGTGGAAGTGATTTTTAATTATATGTGATTATGCAAGAAAAAATCAGTACCCTCGAAATTGGTCGATAATTGATCAACAACATTTTCATACAAGCCTTTCCTCTTTCTAGCTATCGGTTGATACTTAATGCTTGGTAGCTATTACTCATGTCAACATGTTTTCATTTTTTCAAACCGCATTTCTTCCGCGCCATATGTTTTATATCATAACTTTTATTGTTTACTCCAAAATTTCTTACAGCTCTATGATTCGGTAATCTTAGTTCTTATTGCCTTTCCTTTGCTAATAACTTATTGTGCATAATCCATTATTAAGAGATACATATCGGTTGGTACCTCATTATTTACTTACGGCACGTCGTATTTTTGAAACTGAATATTTTGTTAAATCTCCGGAATGTTTTAATCTTTTTAAAGAAATTTTCGTTAATATGGCATCACAGGTCTTCACCGCTTCAGACTGTTGATAAAGTCGACCGCGGTCTCTTTGATGACCTCTTCGTAAATCGTTTCATAACGACGAACTATTTGCACCAATCTCATGCGGGTCTTAATCGATTGCGGTGATCACCTCGAGTTATTCATGGCGCGGCTGCATGTAGTAGGCGGCGCTGCGCACTATAATCTATGCTCTGTTCGCGCCACGATGTTGACGATGTTACGTTTACAGCAAGGTGCGTGGTTTTTCACGATTTAATTTGAATATTTTCCACTTCGAATATTCTGAGGAGGTAATTTCTGGTACATTAGAACTACTATAGGTATAGCCGCTGTTACATTAATGTGGCGTCCAAACTTCTAGATGTGCGAAGGGAATATCTATCAAAGGTTTTATACGGACAGGGAAATTATGTGAACAGTAAACGGGATGTTTGGGAAATATATGTGTTTTTTTTTCTAGATGACGCTCAATGCATCGTTTCATTCGATGGAACTACTGGGAGAAGCATTTGGCTCGCTCTTGGATATCTCTACCTCTATCCTTTCGAATGCAGTCACCGTTTCTTCGACGTCCGGGAATCATGTTCCTCGTAGTGTATTTTTTATTCTAGAAATCGCTGGGTCGGGTAGAAATCGCTACCTTCGTAAAATACTTCAATTTCTAAGGAGTTATTCTAGAGTATTATAGATATCTAAAATTGGTTCCAATCTTAGATCTAAACTTAAACACTTCCGTGTTACAGTAGTTGTCGTGTAAAAGGTGTCGTTGACGAAGTTGGCTGAATTTTTTATATATTATTCGAACTATTATATAAATAACTAATTTTAAAATTTAAAAATTATTTATCGTTAGTTTTGGTAAAAATCGCTCTTAAAAATTGTACAATTAACTATACAGGAAAAGTAGTAATTTCACCACACTTCATTTTACTTAAAAAAACGTAGAAATATTCTTTACAAACTGTAAAATTATGTAAATTAACAGTTTGAAAAAGAAAAAATAATTATTTTCAATAAAAAATTTACAATAAATTTTGGATCTTACTGTCACACGAACTACCTTAATAGAATCTTACTAAGACGCAACTGACGTACTTCGAATTATTCTGATTCCGTAACTTCTCTTCCTAACCATATATTTCGATTTACCAAGTTACGCTCATTTATTCGCTTTCAGCATTCTTCTTGGAAACGGTGCACATTGACACGTGTGAACTCTGCCCAGTTTAGGTTGATTTTTTTTCAATAATTCAATATTTCCATCCGCCGGGGTCTGAATATGCGTCGTGCGCGAGAACAGTTTAGGTAAATCAAATTCAGCAGCGCATTGTGAAATGGTACGTAATGTATGTGCATAATATTTATCTACCACATGTCTGCCGCACGTAACACGTTTATCGATGTTCTTTGCCGTGGTAATTTAATTCCACGTGACCCGTGGACCGGCAACTGAATATTTTTAGCTGTAATGATTTATTTCTCAATTCTTAAGCGTGTTTAAATCTTTGTACAAAAAAAATAATCAATGTCTACCCCGATGTAGTGAAAGATATGTAAGTAAGATTTGTTTTATATCATTTTTAATACGTAGTTTTATCTTTGACAAGTCTTTCTTTTATTTTTAACAATTTTGCAATAAGAACAGACCCAAGATAAAGCAGCTATAATCGCGTCCGATGTGGACACTCCGGAACGAAAACCGAATTGTCTGTCGGAGCCCGGCGAATGATATAGTTGCGCCAATATTTGCTCGAGATACTTTTCAAACTCGCTGTATACCTGATACTCCGGTGTTCGACTGTGTCAGGTTAGAGTCGTCATCAGAGAAGAGCGAAGTCAACAGGTATTCGAGGGTCTCGCGAATGTTCCCGGTGTAACTCCCATCGGTCCTCTTAAGGGCGCTAAAAACAAAAGGTTTAAAGGGGCTCCGTACACTTCTGTACACGGCACCCCAGGGATTCGAATTTCCAACACGGGTAACGAAGTTTCGAAAATGGGAGCGCCTAGCCCCCTTAACCTCTATTATAGTTACACCGGACGTCTATTAAGGCCACCCGGTGAGCCTCAACAATTTCCCCAAGCGGTTCTTAGCGCGCTGGTAGTTACGTCTTTTTTCCGGTACTCCGAATGCAGGGCCTGTAGGGTCCTGCTCCATCAGGGGTTCCTCTTCGGTGGGCTCATTCGAACCGTGCCCAATCCTCCCTCGGCACTGACGATCACCCTGTCCTGAAAATCAACGGCCATATCATTAGGGCAATCTATACGTTTTGACAAATCTTTCTCAGTCTTGGCACCCTATCCAGATCCGGGTACTGGTTCGAGCCCCTGGTTATGGGAAAGGGTGCGCCTGGGACATGGAGAATAGTATTGTTCTAGTCGCTTGAAAAAACGTCCGGTTCGACCCTCCAGCCGTGCACACCGCTCGCAAGCCCACTCTCTCCCGAGGCTCCCAAGGACGTTGCGGGCATATCGGGCAAGTAGCACAGTAGAAGGCCGTTCTGGTGAATGAAATCCTCCAGGATTCCTCCACGCAGATTGGGGCGCCTCGATAGTACGGGAGTACTCGCAGACAGTATTTCTTGTGCTTCTTAATGTCGTTCATATTTTATGCGCTTTAACAGCAATATAATAACAGCATATATTTCTAGATAATTTTTGATAAAACGTTCATTACTTTTTAGCCAACCCAATATATAGTGTACAAATAAATTAAGTTGGAACATTTCAGCAGGATGTCAGGAAAAGATGTCTCATCTACAACTTAGCACTTTTATAATGAACAATTTTATAATAAGATGTATATGAATTGTCATATACTATGACAAATTATCACTTCAAGTAACCGAGTTATGCTAATTAAGTTTAATTACACGTGACTCTAAAGCTGCTGCGTTCACGCGAGCGAAATTGGTGGTAGAATGGTAGTTTAATAAATAAAGAGATCAAGAGATGTGGATTTATAGTCCAATAAGTGACACTTTATCGTCTGTTCGCACATGTAAACGATGTCAATTTGTTATTTTAAGTGACAGTCGAGATCACGAGTTTGACACGTAGCGGT